>JARHVA010008414.1:180000-494534 GCA_037957365.1 Torreya grandis
GTGAAATATCTGCCCACACCTAGGAATACTCTCACATTGGGGGTATGTTTATACTAGTGATATATTTTTAGTGGTTTTAAGTTGTATACTTTCTATGTTCTAATTATCATATTGATATTTATTTTTTATACTATACATATTTGTATTTAGCTTAAAACTTATGTATTGTGTTACATGGATATATTTTTATAGTTACATAGATAAATTTATTATTCTCTTCTAGTAATATGATTTTTTGTATGTTTTTACTTGTCTATTCCTTATAGATGTATTTTATATTTTATTCATTGAGGAACCCATAATTTTCATGTCATGTCATTAATTATATATGGGTCATATTTATTGCATATATTTTCATCTATTATGTGTGGTTACATGATTTTCTATGATTTCATTGTGTATACTATTTGATATCTTATACTTTTTTCCATTTTCCATATCATGAAAATTATTAATTATAGCACATTATTTTTATTTCTTACATTTAAATGGTATATACCATTCATCTATTAAGGAATATTATTACTATTGTATGTGTCCTTAGCCACTATATCTATCCATCCTTGATTATGTTGTTACATTTTAGCATATCATTTGTACTATACATTAATATAGTGGGGCATACAATTTTACCTCTTCTTATTGAGCTTACTAAATTTTTATTGGGGGAATCATACCCACATATTACTAAACCTTACTATTGATATAGCAAAACTATGTACATCATACTAATATCCCATATTATCAATGGGGTCATCATACCTACATACTCTCTATGGCCTTTATCATTTGTATATTGCTCACATTGACTTTAGTATACCTATATGAATACTTCTCATACATTTCTTATACCAAGATGTCCCATGTCCTCCATAAACCTATCCAAATGGTATTCAATTTATTGGATTTTATATTACTACATCTTAACCATATTGAGCAATAATATGAATCCTTATTTACCAAATTTTATTATACCATATCAATTTCACCCCTTTCCTATTATCTCATCTTCACATGGATCACATATTCCTTTTATGACCTTGGCATGGGTAACATATCCTATTAATTCTTACATGATATATATATATATATATATACTCCATTTTTAATTTCCATGCATGTTTTTACATCAATTTAGTGAGAATATATATGTTTATACCTCTATATAGTGAGACGAAATATGTTCTTGCCACTATGCAATTAGACAAACTATGTTCTTATAACCATGTCGTGAGATTAGATACATACACTTATATTAAAAATAAGTATAGTTATTTATGCATAATTTTAGTGAGACCATTAAATGAATTAAATTTGATTATTTGATCAATAATTAGTGTTTAAAATTTGATCACTTTAGTTAAAAATTTTAGTTTCAACACCAAAATTTCACTAATTTATCAAAACATTAACTACTTATTAGAATTCATATTTTATTTCAAGAACATGTGCATCAATAACATATTAATATTGAGTTATCCAAATAAAAATATATATTATTCATCATTTGATGAAAATTAGGTAATGTCCAAGTATGAACTTAATTGTATAATTTCAATTAATACACATGCATGCATTTAAAAAAAATGTGGAACTGGGGCATTATGTAGACATTTGTTTTTAATTTTTTGTCACACTTGGTCTATTTGTGTCAATTTGACTAATTTTTGTAAATTTTCCATCCACATTGGATCCTACATAGCCTTGTATCATCCATATTTATTCATATATAATTTATATCTCTCATTTTTATGAATAAATATTCATCAAGTCCTCCTCTAGCTAGTTTAATCTCTAATTTGAGCCTTTTTTTACTTGACCACATTCATGGGTTATATGATTCTATTTAAACAAATTCATGGATCCCATAAATCTAGTCAACTAACTTATGTGGGTATTTTCATCCAAGGCCAAACACATGTGCCTTGATTACTAGTTCTCACTAATTTTCATTATTGGCCTATATGAAATTTGTCCTTATGTATCCTATATATAAAAATGTAATCTAGGAAATTTAGTCATCAAGTATTCTATGATCAATCTCCTTAATTTAAAATTGAGATTAAAGTTTAGTATATCCATTTCAAAATTTTCAATTATCATATATATTGATCAAACTCTACCCTCATCATCAATTCAACTATTCTACTAACACATCTTGTAACAAATAAAGGCCATAACAAAACATAACATCTAAAAGAGAAGGTGTATATATTTCCCTCATTTGGTATTGGATCACTCATGAATATATATATGATTACATTCATCCTTGATTCTTAGTTTATTTGTTATGTATCTATAAACCTAAGGGAAAAATGGGCCATTGACCTTTCACTTACTCTAGTCTTACGATATTGTGGTGAATTGGAGAAAATTAAAAAACTAGAATATTAAGAGGATATTATATAAAAATTAAGTGAAGTGAAGATAATAACAATAACTATATATATATATATATATATATATATATATTTGTGTGTGTATATATGTATATATATATATATATACATATATATGTGTGTGTGTGTGTGTGTGTATATACACACACACATATATATATGTATATATATATATACATATATATATGTATGTATGTATGTTTGTGTGTGTGTGTGTGTGTGTGTGTGTGTGTAAGAGCATATTATAAAGTTATAGATCTAGAAATTAAAAGTTTCCACATTCATAGAAAGAAACCATATTCACCAAAAACATTTCATATTAGGTCATACAAACCTGATCATCCATATTTTTTGATCTAGTGGTTTTTTTCACCTTTCAAATTGAAATCAAATTTCATGTTTTAGTATAGTTAACATCATAAGGATATTCCCAATATCAGAAGTTAGTTTTAAGACCTAGATTTGTCTTTTTTATTCACTTATATATATTTCCCTATCTATTTTAGGTTATATTTTAATTATCAATAGGTAACTATTTCAATTCTCAATTTTAATGCATTACTCAGCTCTAATTACTCTATTTATCTTAGATCTACCTTCTGTGAATTATTTTTCCATTTCATAGTAACATATTCCCATTGTTTGATTATTTATTAAAATGGTTAATAACATAATAGAAGTATAATACATGAGGAAAATAAGTCTAGGATACTAGAAGATTTAATTTAGATGAAATAATATATTATCAATTACAATATGGATAATAACTAATAAGGAAGAATAATATTGATAAAATCAAAAGTATGGTAAAAAATTAACCAGAACAAATTTTGGTCCCCTTTTGAAAGTTGAATGAAGTTTATAAAAAGTAAGTAGCAATTATATAACAAGTTGAGACCAAAAAATAACTAGCTTTGATGAATCAAAGAATAAATGAAAAATAAGAAGGAAGATAAGACACAATATTATAGGATATAGTTGAGGAATCTAATTCAACACCACTAAAGGTGATGGGTGATAAGAGAAGAAATTTTTAAGATATAACAAAAATATAAAATATAAAGGAAAATATCAATTCCTTGGGAATGGAAGACCATGGTAAGAATTAATGTTCCTCATATAGTCAAAGGATAATATATGAAGGAAAAAATTATGTAATAAAAGAATAATAACTTGGAAATGTTGAAGATAAAACAAAATAAATCATATAAAGTAGGTAGAAGATAATGAAATAAAAATGGAAGACGAGATGAGTATAAATTGAGTATAAAATAGACTTGAAGATAACATAAATGAAGTATAAAAAGAAAAGAAGAGATGATGGTTATATCATTCATGTAGGGGAATTATTAGTTAATGAAACTAATGAAGTAGAATAAAATGTAAATATATATTTAGGAGATAAGTATAATGAAAAGGAACACAAAGAGATATGAGAATATTATTCACTTCAAAACCCTAACCAAAATATAAATGGAGAGGAAATTAGCACCTTGTACTAATCTCCATATATTATGCCATTTCATATAGATAGAGAAAAATCTTAGATAATTTAATACATATATAGGAGTAGAAGTGGTAAATAACTACAATGCATCTAGTGAAGATATAAAGAGTAGAAGATATTTTCAAAAATTTGGAAAAAGTGTTAGGGAGGAAATAATTATTATAAGAATTAAAAAGAGATAAATGGAGAAACCATTAATCATTAAAATTAAATAAATACAAAAATTACATATATAGAGAGGAATAAATCGGTGATAGTAACTTTGATAAGAGTAAGAAAAGTACCAACACTTTTAACACTAGTAGAATTAATAGATCACCAGAAATGTGAAAAGAAATATTGTATACACATTATTTTTAACTTTATTATTTACTAATGTTTTATCTTTTGTAAAAACTATCAAGTCTGAATCTCTCTTAGTGAATGCCTTAAAAGGTGCACTAGGAAAGGGGTTTTCATAACTTTGGTGATTTATATGATTGTTGGCCCTTATACCATTACCTAAAACCACTACAAGATACTCTTATCCAATTCCTGAAGAAATAAAAATTCACTTATACACTCCAATAATAAATTCATTATTGAAAATATCCCCTACCTAATAAATCACCCATTTCATTAATATTCCTAGTACATCAGCTCAGTTGACCTTATTAGGAATCTATCACATGTTACGAAAGTTTTTCATTGTAGATAATCTACTTTAAGTCCTAATAACTCTATTTATGGTTAAATAAGATCAACATGGTTGACATTGTCAGGTAAATTCCTCAAAGGGTTTAGGGTCAATCCTTGGGTATAAATACCCCCTTCACTTCATTTCTAAATAAAGTATCAATCAATTACACATACCTATAGCTCATAAATATACTTATACTATCATTTTGAGGTTGTTTTGCTTAAATTTTTGCCTTGGAGTAGTACAATTAATCTTGTGTATGTCTTGGATGCATATGAGAAGTCTTTTAGCCTATAGATAATTTATCCTTGTGATCCTTACAAACCAAAATAACCTATTGAAATGTATCATTATCCAAAGGAGAGATTAAGGCATGATGGATTCACTTCAACAAGACGAGTATACTCCTAGCTCTTTATTTTGATAAAGTATATGTTGCATAAATAATAGATTTAATTATATCTCTCCTTACTTAGATTAATTATATATTATCTTGAATATAATTATCTTTTCTTTTTATTATCTTCCCCATTTATGCCATAAGCCTAGGTGAACACTAGATTAACTTCTATGTTTATTTACTAAAGTAGCTGGCATATTCATATAATAGATTATCTAACTTCCTTTTATCACATTATAGGACCTAGTTAGGGTTATTACATCATGAAATTTAAATAGAGCCCTTGGAAACATCTCTTTTGATATTGTGTAATAATATCTCCCTTCATTAGGTTTAATGGATTCATAATTGGTCATGACCCCAATATAACAAATTATTTCTAAGTGGATTGTTAGTTTATTACCTTCTATGAACTTTGGTATTAATGAGTAGGATAAGTTATAGATCTATCTTATTTCACTTATATACATTCTAGTGAACCTAAATCTAACCTTTGTAATTTTTTAATTTTCATTTACAATCAACTAGATCGATCCTATTGATCCAGTTTAATCCTCTATGCATAGATTTTTTAACATCATTGAGCTTTTAGACCTAGTTCAACTCTTTGTGTGCAAGTTTTTCAACTTAATTGAGACTATCTACCTAGTTCTACTTTATGTGAGTAGTTATTTCAACTTTATCGAGCCTGTTTACCTAGTTCTACTTTTTGTGTATAGGGTTTCTAAATTTGTCTATCCTATTGACCTAGTCCTATCTTCTACATGTAGAGTTTTTAGTCTTAGCTAACTAGATTAGACCAATTAATCCAATCATTTTTTATCCTTTTGTGACTAATTAAATTAGCCTACTTAATTTTATTCATTTATGAATTTCATTTTTATCTAACTACATCAATTTGATCAATCTAGATTTTTTTATTAGTGTTATCTAAATGAGCTCAACTGGTTCAGTTATCTAAATTAAGTCAATTAGTTTGATTCTATTCAATAATATTGGATCAAGAACTTATCTAGATGACCTAATTAAAATAAAAATCAGCATCTTTAGGAAAAATACACTACATCAACCTTGTTAATTTTGTTGTATCTATTAGGTTCACTCTAACAAACTCAATACTTTCAATTTTTTATTTCTTGAGCAAAATTTATTTTCCTACCTTTTTATTTAAAATTTAAATTCAATATTAATTTTACCATTTTTAGTTATGTAAATTTTACCTACATAGTAAACTAGATCAACCAGCTTGACCTAGTTATGTGCCTATTTTTTGCTAGGAAAGTGAAATTAACCAACTCAACCTTGTTTGTTTTACCCTTTTTTTTTGTAGCACACCGAGTCAACCATCTTAACTTTATTCTTCCATATTTATCCAACTTTCTTGATCTTTTTATGTTGGTTTCACTTTTTAGATTAAATAAAGGAAATTAAGATATATTTGATAGTTATTTAAATCACTTTAATTTTTAGTTGGCTACTTATTGATTTACTTTTATAAAATGCAACTTAACTTTTGACATATTGATTTTTTGCCTTAATTTTTTTACTTTGTTTTGCTTTCCCTAGAAATTATGCACTAACTTTTTAAAAACTATTTAAATACTATAGTGAAGGGCTATGTGATATTATATTTATAGTCTTTATCTATTTTTTATATATATTATGGTGTGATGGGATTTACATAATACTCATAGCCATAGTACATAGATAAACATAGCCTCTAGTTTCCACATACCTCACAATATTTCAAAAATTCTTAGGATTTCCCTTTGTATTGAACCATAGGAATCCAACCATCGATTTAATTATGTGCTACATCAGTTATTATTTAACACCAATAAGTTAATTTTAGCTTACTCTTGAAACCAAATTTAGTGGGATATGAGAATGGTACTTCCTCCATAGTTAGCACTCTGAAATATTCGACTGACACTATCACATGGAAAAGTAAGTATATTTGGAAGCCTACACTATCAATCATAACATTTATTACAACTTCATGATATGATTTTTGAATAATTAATTACCATATAAATTACATTATTTCCACTTGTTTGTTATCCTATATTGTATTGTAGACTATATTAACTAGCATTGATATAAGTTTTGTGTTGTGTGTTTCAACTAGATTAAATAGGTTGACCTAATTAATTACATGCTTGAACTTTACTTTCTGTATTTATAATTAAATCATATAAAATAAAACTATTAAGAATTTTTATCAAACTAAAAAACTCATTTGACTAGCTCAACCCAGTATATTATAGACTATTTTATTTTTCCTATTTTCCCAACTAAGTTGACCATCTTGATTCAATCTATTTAAAGATTATTTTATTTTTTTGTTATTTTAAATAGGTCAAATTACTTGACTTATTTATCTTGTAGACTATTTTATTTTATTATTTAATCAACTACATTGACCTAGTTGATTTGATACTTGTTGGCTGACTTAGTTCATTTCTAAACCATGTGATCTTATCCTGTTAAAAAAATACATCGACCTTTTTTGATTTCATACCTTCTAGTTGACATAATTTATTCTCAAACTATGTGATATTTTATCATTTAAAAATAAACCAAATATAATTATTCTACTTAATACCTTCTAAATGACATAGTTCATTCTCTAACCCAAATTTTGTTTGGTTGATCCAATCCAATTAGTGGATGATTTAGTTTTATTCTTACAAACATTTTTCTAAGGTAAAATTATTAGCTTTATTCACACCTTATTTAACATCATAAAATTAACTATAAATATTTTCATTGATAACCTTAACCCATTGATAATATACATGGGTTACTCCTTTCTACCCACCTTAGCCACCCATGAGGATAATCTCTCATCGTGCACTTATTCCCATCCTTCACCTAGATCCATTAATTGAAACATAGTTTAAATTACTCAAAGTGATTTTTTAGATGGATCTAACTCATTTCACATTTCTCATGATAATACCCTATCTAAAATTCCTTATTACACCATCAGATAAATAAATACCACTATAAAAAAAATTCCCATAAGGAATCCTCCCTTAGGAAACATTCCCATACCTAAATTTGGGAATGTTCCTCCTCCCAATGATAGTAATAAAACTCTTCCACCATTTCATAACACTACAAACCAAAATAAACTAATTGATACTACTCAAATTCTTTCTCAAATGGTTCTACATATGAATGTTTTGCGAACAAACAATAACTCCAAAATGATTCAAACGCAACATCACATATTACAAATGACCAATCAACCTCATCTTATTATTATTCAAAATAACCAAAATTTTATTAATCCTCATTTTAGAGATACCATAATCCCTCAACCTCTCATGCATAGTAATATGCTTCAAAATTCAACTTCTCTTACGAATCCTCGATTATAAATTACCTTACCAGTGTGGATGTTGTTATGCAACTTATAAGAGTAAGGTTCAAATAATAAAACCAAAAGAGGTAAATATATATCCAAGAGAGGAGTTAAATATATTATAACCATGGAATATACTCTAAAAGAGATGTTGATCAATCAGAAAGCTACCCTTAGAGGGAAAGATTCATAGTCGTAGGTATTTTTTGATTTCATTTTATAAGTTCTTGTTGTCTTAGCTATGATTTTGTTATGAGCTAGATTTGTTCTAACCTTGGTTTGTATTTTGGTTTATTGTTCTATGATTTCTTTTATTTTGGTTCTTTAGACCCGGAGATCAGCTTTTGTAAACAAGGGTAGAGTCCATTTCAAAAAAATCCTTTTTACCCTTAATTATTTTTAAAAAAAGAGATACTTATAAAAATTAAAAAAACCTTTAACTCTTTTCATAGTATCCATTAATATCAGAAATTTATCTCCAATAATTAACTATTAAAAATTAAAAAAACCTTAAACCTTGCCTCTTTCCTTAAAGAATTTTGTAACCTTTGCAAAGAATGGGTCCAAACTAATACTTTTTATACTACTAAAATTTTAGTCAAAACATTCATAGGAGATGTTTCAGAATGGTACAATAAACTACCTCAGAAATATATCTCATAATTAGAATATTTGGTCAGCACTTTAGTTAAATAATTTCAATAAAATGATCTTTCAAAAAAAATTCTTAGTCATTTTATCAATGTTAGGCAATCACCCTCAGAATTAACTCATGCTTTCATCAAATTATGGAAATAATTAGCTCATAAAATAGATAACAACATGAATGATGATAATATTTTTAAACTAAGTATAACCACACTAACACCTTCCCTTTAATATAAGGTTTGAACATTTTCTCGACAAACTTTAAATGAAGAATTTGATCAAGAAAAAAATGATATTTCCTTATGAAATAATTTGATCCAACCCATAGCTCAAGAAAGGAATCTTTCCAAACTTAAACTAATGAAATTAGAAGTGATAGTCCTCAACTAAAAGTAGGAGTAGTTAAAACAAATAATCAAATTACTTTACATCCACCACTAACATTACCAAAAATGAAGCAATTATTATTTCCATCTAAACCCTCCATCTATAACAATAGTGCCCTCCATAATAGTATGGTCCTAATAAAATTTATTGGTTCCATGTTGATATTGGTCATTTTCTTGAAATATGTTGTAGACTTACTAAAATTTTAGTTTATTTCTCGTTAGGTGACACATTTGACCATGATGAAATGATTAAATTATTCCATTATGATTATCTAAAATCTTTTAAAAATAAATAGGTTACTAAACCCGTACCCTAAAAACCTCAAAAATCCCCTATTATTGTTAAGTACATAACACACTAGGGGGAGTGAATCAATATGATTTAAAAATTTACTTTATTATAATTAATATCCATAATAAAAATATTCACATAATATATATCTATTAAGAAACATAATATTTACATGGAAAAAACTCTCTTAGGAAAAACCACAAAGAAGAGATGCTTGGATCTATCATCTAAATCTAGCTATAAAATAAAAATTCTTTTATAAAATTTGTAATCACCAACCTACTTAGAGACACCAATTTCCACCGCCAAGCACCAACTTAGCAAGAGATACCAATATCTTCTTTATGATACTCTGACCTCTACTAGAATAATCATTCAACACACTATTGTTGCTTCATCAATGAATGATGGAAAATTAAATCTCCTCTCTTCTCCAAAAAAATTTACTTATTCTTGAATGATAGACATTTATCTACCTTCTCTTTTCCTTATATAGACTTAAATTGTTATTCACAAGGGAGGTGACCCCTCCAAAAGACACCCATACACCAAAAGTGGCATCTATTCATTTAATTTTTATTTTATAAAAGGGTCATGGTTTCCAAAATGTGTTTGGCCTATAGAGTTCTAATTAAATTCAACCTAGTTTAAGAGAATTGGACCTTCCTTCATAGGCACTTAAACACAAGTGACTAGATCTTTCATTTATGGGCATTGATTTACACAAAGATAATACTTTTTAAATTAATGATAATCTCATTGTAATTACTTATAATTCCATTGACATTAATGATAATTATGTTGAAATCATTATTTCAATAAGAACTCCTTTTGTATCTATGATCGTATTTCAACAATCTCCCCCTTTGTCATTAATGGTAATCCTATAGAGAAATAATGTATGAATCTCCTCCTTATTGAAGACTTCCCCTTGATGTAGATATCCTACTTTGCTTATCCTTTATTTAAATCTCCCCATTTGACATCAATGTCAAAGGTAAATAAAATAAAATAACTATGCATATCACCAAAGTATACATGGAGATAAAAAAATAATGTAATGATGATCTCCCCCTTAACTGAAGATTCTCTTGAAGAATTTAGTGACAAAATTAAATATGGATCACTCCTAATTTCTATCTTAAAAACTCAAAAGTTTATTTTGGGAGGGGTTTCATGAAGATATCTACTATATTTTATTTTGTGGAAAGTTATTTCAACTTTACATGTTCTACAACCTATTGTCTCAAGAAGTGATACTTGATAGGAATATGTTTTATCTTAGAGTGCATAACCAATTTTTTTGAAATATTATTGCATTAGTGTTATCATAGAATATTAAGATTAGATGATCATACTCCATCTTAAAATATTTCAATGTCTACTTCAGCCAAATAACTTGTGTATAACATGACATTACTATTATATATTCTACCTATGCTATGGATAAAGTAACAAAAGCTTATTTCTTTCTTAGCTAAGACACTAGATTTTTGCCAAGAAATAATGATCCTCCACTTTTACTCTTCCTATCATCAACACTTTCTTCCCAATATACATCAATACATGCTATTAGAGTGAAATATTCACCTCTTAGATACCATAAACCATAATCCAAAGTTCATGTTAGATATTTGAATATTATTTTTATGACTTACACATGAGTTTATTTTTTTGTTGATTGAAATCATGATACTAATACTTTGACTTGCATGATTTCTAGCCTATATTTTTTTTGTATATTAGGCTACCAATCGTGGATCTATAAAGTGTCTGATTTACTTCATAAGATTCATCATCTTTACTTAATTTTCATCCTATAACCATGGGTGTTTTAACTGATTTGTAATATTCCATTATAAAAAATTTCAATAACTCCTTGACATACTTAGTTTGTGAGATAAATATTCCTTTGTTATATTGATAAATTTTTAAACCAATAAAAAATGATAATTATCCTATCTTGGACATCTCAAACTCTTTTTGCATGTCTTTTACCAACCAATGGATTTTTTTTTCACTATCTCCTCCAAAAATGATGTCGTCCACATAAACCACATCAATCAAATGATTTAAAACCTTTAGTCTTGATGTAGAGATTATTATTAGTTACTCCTCTATTCTAACCTTACTTTTGTAGGTATTTATCAAGTCTTTAATACCAAGATTTGGGGTCTTGTTTTATCCCATAGAGTTCTTTCTTCAACCTACACACATAATCCTTATTTACTGATCAAATTAAACCTTTTGGTTGTTTGATATATATCTCTTCTTATAACTTACCATTGAGAAAAGCAAACTTGACATCCATTTGATAAAATTTAAAGTTCTTAAAACCAACATGTGACAAAACATTCTAATGACTTTTAGTCTTAGAATAAGGGAAAAGGTTTATTCAAAATCAATACATTCAATTTGATCATATCCTTTATAAACTAGACTTTCTTTAATTCTTATCACTTGGCCATCTTCATTCAGCTTATTCTTGAACACCCACTTGGTACCAATTTGGAACAAGTTCACAAGTATCATTCTTCTCAATTTGATTTAGCTCTTCTTCTATAACATCAATCCAATGCTTATCATTGCTAGATTCTTAAAAAAAAAAGTAGGCTCTATTTTACATAATAAATATAAGTTCATTTGTTTATAAGTACTCCCTAATATTCTTCTATTTTGCACCCCATCATCTATATCACCAATAATTTGAATTTCTGAGTGATGCTTTTGAACAAATCTAGATGGTGCATTTATATCTTCCCATTCCACTTCCTTTTATTTCTCTTCTTCGTATTCCTTATAGTCTAGTTCATTTGAATGGTTATTTACTTGTACACTCTCTTTTTGAGGCCTTGTTTCATCCATTAGTATATTATAACTTTATAAAATCTTTTGTATTTTTTTATTATAAAATTTATATGCCTTAAGTCCTGAGGAATATCCAAGACAAATACCTTCATCAATTATAGAGTTAAACTTTCCCAATTCTTCATCATCTATTTTAATATATCACTTACTCCCAAACACCTTGAAGTATTTAACTAATGTTAGTCTACCCTTACATATCTCATTAGGTGTTTTTTTATTATTTAATCTAATTTTCCCTCTATTCAAAATGTAGACTATAGTTTTAATTGTATCTCTCTAAAAATGATCTAATAGCTTAGATTCATTTAACATTATTCTTGTCATCTCTTAAATAGTTTGATTCTTCCTATACAACTCCATTTTATTATGGAGTTATTACAACTGAGAATTGTATTTTTATACCATGATGTTCACAAAATTATTTAAGTTAATTTGAGAGGAACTCACCTCCTAATATGATCTCAAACCCTTGATATTTGAATTGGTTTCATTTTAAACCAAGGCTTTAAAATCTTTGAATTTCTTAAATTCCTCAAATTTTTATTATAGAAAAGTGACCCATGTGATTCTATAATAATCTTCAAGGAGTAACATGAAATAATTTTCACCTTGTATGCTTTTCATTCTTGTAGGCCCATAGAGGTTTGTATGTATTAGTTTGAATGGCATAGTTGTTGAGTACTCCTTTGATTTAAAACTCACCCTTGTATGTTTCTCATGCTAACACTACTTGTAAAGAGTATTTGAAGGTTTTGTAACTTTTGGCATATCTCTTATAGCTTGTTTGGTTCTAATTTTCACTAAATTATCAAAGTTCATATATCCCATTCTTCTATGCCATAGCCAAATGTTGATGCCTCTATGTGTACCATAGGTGCTCTTATTATTTAGAGAACACTTCTCATTTTAGAAAACTAAGAATTCATAGCATGAGTTATAAGAATTTGGAAATTATAATCACTATGGTAGAATAATGTAAAAGCAAAGTAGATTGTTCCACAATATTTATATGATTAGTGTAGTTTAGAACTTTGATCAAGATTCACCAGAATTCATAAAGGCTTGGATTGAGGGGGAACCCAACCACCTAATCATGACCAATCCTTATTATAAAATTAGACTCAAGTGATTCAAATGTTTAACATTCTCACCAATTTATTCTCACTAAATTTTAATTCAAATTAAAGGGTTTTTTGAAATTAGGGTTCCACTGAAGGGGTCTAGGATTAAATTTCATAGACCAAAAGCTAGTAGAAGTATGGTGGATTCTTTGCTTGGTAAAAACTAGTGTTTATAATAGGGAAATTTCATTTCTCATAAAATAGGGTAAAACATTAGAAAAAATATGCACACCAAACTTAATTACACACACAATATGCTACCCTATCAGAGTGAATGATCTTCAAACTTTACAAAAAACTAGGAACATAGTAAGGTTTTTAAAGACAAGGTTTTAAGACATCTCAAGGGCCCAAATTTTCAAAAATAGATGGATTTTGGCCTCAATAAATGTAAAATCATATGGGAAACATAGCCATATGTTAGAACCCAGAGGCTCTAGTTCATAAAATAACTAGGTCACTTATTCTATTGGACCCTTGGCATCATCATTATCTATTCATGGGTGAAACAAGTTTTACACCTACAGGATTAGGTTTAATTTATAAGATATATTCATGTTATGTGTGTGATTTGATTCCACTCACTATTTTCCATGTGATTTAGGGAAAAAATTCAAGGTTTCATGTCCTTTATCATTTACACTTGTTTATACGACATGGTTATTCATGAAGGATTATTTTTTTGGTTTAGGGGAGGCTTAGGAATTACTCTGCTACTAGCTAGGCATCCATATCCCTCATAGAGATTCCTTTCAATTCACTCAAGGCCTTGTTCCACTTTTAGCTAGGCATCCATAGCCTTGATAGAGATTACCCAAATCACCTATGCTTGAAAGCTTCAAATTTTGCACCGAATTCTTATTTTTATATTTTTTGACATACATTTTAATGCTTTCAATAAGGTTAGGAACCAAGATATTTAGGTTTTAAGGATTTTAGTCAAGTGATTTATTTTTAGATGATCACCTATGGTTATAACCATTATCCTAGGTAAATATGTCTTGTTAAGTGCAAACATAATTCTAACCAAATAAGTTAAGCTTTCATATTAGAAGTAAAACTCTTATTAAAACCATACTTATACCAAGGAAATGCTTAGGTTTGAATAGAATAAGGGACATTTTAATTTGTATTTACCAATTTCTCCATTTTGTATCACTAAGTTCATATTATAGGTCTATGGTCATCATATATATGAAGTTCACATCATATTCCTGAATCCTAGGAATTTAAGGTGGACAAGATACTTTGAACACTAGACTTGTCTAGAAGGACTTATTATAGGCAAGGAATAAAGCAGAAATAGACAACAAAAATGCACAATAGAAAGCAAACAAAAAATGAGAAACAATAAAGGATATCAAAAGGTAAACAAATATATATAAATAGAAAAGAAAAGAGAAGTAAAACAAAGAAACTAACCAGCCTACCTACCCTAACCTAGTGAGTCTTACAAATTTTATTCTATGAGGACCCCACGGGGAGTAATAAAGAAATAGTGTTTGAGATACTACCCATTGGTGGGTAATGTAAATTTTTCTCCCTGAATTTATTTTAGATTAAAGGTGTTATTTCTATGTTTTTCAACAATCTGATATGTGCCAATCTATAGAGGTGTGAATTTTCCATGCTTACCCTTGGGTTCAAATGCTTTGTCCCAAAGGAGGACTATGTTTCCTTGTCTAAATACCTTCACTTTTGACCTCTTATCAAACCATCATTTGATCATGGTATGATGGTTGTTAAATTTAGATAAGGCTTCTTCCTTTTCACTTTCCATCTAAATGATATTTATCAACCTATAATTTGTAAGTTATTTACTTTATTCCATGTACTCTTATATAAATCTAAATGTGGGAAATTTGAGGGTGATGAAAAAGATAGGATCTTGGACATACACCAATAGGAATGGTGATTCCTTTAAATCCTACTTGATTCTCATTCTATCTATCTATAAAGCATATTTTAGAATTTTGTGTTGAGTCCTAGGCTTGTCTTTAGCAAAAAAAATTATTACCTTGATTAGGTTCTTGTTAGTAGATTTAGAAATTCCATTTCCTTAAGGGTAATGGTTAGAAGAAACTTTAGAGAAATGCCATTATCATAATCCCATTCTTTCATTTCTATAAATGCAAATGCAAATCCATTATCACAAACTAAGGAGACTGGGGCTCCAAATCTAGTACAAATGTTTTCTTTTAGGAAGTTGGTCACTTCTTATATCATATAGTGTTTAGTGGCTACAAATTAGTCTACCTAATGAAATAATATGTGGTAATTATAACATATTTGTGGTCCTTAGAAGAATTGGGGTTAATCACTCCTATAAAATATAACCCCCATTGTGCAAAGGATTTGTCAACCATCACTGGTTAAAAGGGCATGGCTACCCTTAGCTCTTTAGTGAAAAATATTTGACATGAATGACATTATCTTATGTTATTATGAGCATCCTTAAACATGGTGGGCCAATAATAACCAGACTTGAGTATTTTGTGGGTTATTTTTCTTCCTAATGGATGTACACTACATATCTTATCATGGGAAGTACTCATGATTTGAGAATCCTCCTCCTTGGATACATACCTTAGATAGACTCTTTCAAAGTTATTTCTATACAATAATATATATTTGACTAAATAGTGAGAAGCTTTGATTTTTAGGAATATTTTAAAATATCTTGTGAGTCCTACAAGACAAGTACCATTTATTAAAAAAATGAATCAAGGAGTCATACCACTCATTTGGTTGGAAGTCATGCTACCCAACCTACATGACATGTAGTTTGGGATTGGTGTTGGTAATCATCTAGACAATACCTTAACACCTAACCAACTTGGTTTTTTTCATTTTTATGTCATACTCTTATAGGAATAACATCCATTTACCTTTAGGTTCACCCAATTCATTTTGACTCATCATGAGTTTCGTAGCAGGGTTTGGCAAGATAACATGTACATTGTTTCTAAAGATGTAATGTCTAAGATTTTTTACTAATTTTACTAGTTCATATACCTATTTGTCAATCAAGTAATAGTTCATTTCAACCTTTTTTAAATTGGTACTCATTAATGCTATTAGGTGATCATTCCCATCAACTTTCTAAGTTAGGAATATAGCCATTGTGTGATCAAAAGAAAGTGAATATAAGTATAAGTCCTTTAAAATTCTAGACGTATCAACATTGGGGATTGACCAATTACTTCTTTAATACTATGAAATTATTTCTTGGACTCCTCATTCCAAGTTATTTTTGCATCTTTTTTTGAGCATTTCATTCAATAGTTTAACAATTTCAGCAAACCCTAAGATGAACTTCCTCACAAAGTTTATCTTGCCAAAAAATGAATTTAAATCTTTCTAGATATTTGGAAGCTCTATCTTAGAAATGGATTTTATCCTTTTAGGATATATGGATTTTCTATAGGTGGTTGAAATTATCTTCCTAGTTTTTAGATAAAAATTTTAGGGAATCCATGTAGATTATGATTAATTTTCCATCTAGACCTATTTTTTATCCAAGTGTGAAAAGAAGAAACTAGTGGAGAAGGGTGTGTAAAAGAATACCTATTGAATGTGTGCACATTGAATTAATAATTTGAGATAAATCCTCTTTGAATAAGTATTAATTACTTGAAATTATAAATCACTACCAAAAAACTTATTGTTTAGACAAGTAGTTGGATGGATTGCCTAGCGTGAGCTAGATCCTAGAAGTGAAAGCTTTCTAGGAGGTTGTCAATCCACCTTATTTAAATACTTAAGTTGGTAAATGAAAATAGAAATATTTGCCTAATATTAAATCAAACTGAAACAAATAATATAAAATAATATAAAATTAATTAATAAAACTAAATGCTTTGCTTAGAGGGTTAAAATAAATCAACTAGTTTAAATAATGCTAATGCTGAAAATTGGTTAAAATAAAGTTAGGGTTTTTGGTTTGGATTGGTTTTAAAAAGGTCAAAATAATGATTTTTTTATGGTTGGGAAATTTTTGGTATGATTAAGGTAAATATGTTCAAGAAAACAAGAGGGATAAATTGTCAAAAAGAGGGCCAAGAAAGCAAAGGGGCAAATGGTGAAAATGAGGCCAAGAAGGCAAAGGGGTAAAGGGTGATAAAAAGGTCAAAGAGATATGGGTAAGAGGATAATATTAAACAAGAGTAAGTAAGGAATAAAGTGAAATAATAAGGACAAATGGTAAGGAATAAATAAATTAAGATAGATAAACAACAAGATTACCTCAATGCTTGAAGATGTTTGTTGATGAAGATTGGCTTGTTGAAGATCTTTGATGATTTTGGTAGAGCTTCATTGCTTCATGATATTTTCCTCCAAGATTTGGATGACTTATAAAATGATAACTTCCTTCAAAAACCTAAAAAAATGTGTTAAAAATAGAATTTTAACTTCCTACTTAACCTTGGGTGAAGGAGAGGGGGTTATTTATATCATTTATTTTGAAGAATCATGCCAAAATAGGAATAGCAGAAGTATGGAATCATTTTTCATGTGGTCTATGAATGATTCAAATATGAGTTTGGAAGGGATTCCCATTTTGGTTGGTGAGTCTCCCACTTTTCACATGAATCCAATTTTGAATGAGAATCATGCACATGGGTTTAAATGAGACCAAAGACTTTTCACCACACTTATGTGTCTTCATTAAAGAACTTAAAGAGATGGCACACAAAATGTTGCACCATTTTTCATGTGGTGAATGAATTATTCAAAAATGAGGTTAGTGTGGATTCCCATTTGGGTTAGTGAGTCTTCCATTTAGGTTAAAAAGTCAAAAGTGGGTGCCCTTTATCTTTCCCAAAGCACTAAAGAGGTAAGTATCTCATTTTAAAGGCAACTTTCATTTGTGAAGGAAAAATACATGTTGAACAATTTACCCTTAAGAGGAAATTCACCATATATAAAGGGGGGGCCTTATTATGCTTAAATAAGGTCATTAAGCACCTTAGGGAAGGGTCCCAGGTGGGGTATCATGTCCCACATCAAGCCACCTCACTTATAAGCCATGTCACTTGCCCTATCACTTACCATATCACCTTCCATGTCACTTTCCATGTCACTTACCATGTCACATGCCATGTCATCATGAATAGTGATAGTGGGTCCCATAATGAATAGTGATAGTGAATAGTAATTTTGAATAGTACTTTCAAATAGCATATTTGAATATGAGAATAGTGATTTGGCTAGGTTAATATGGGTTGGTTATGGGTTAAGAAGGTTTAGGGAGTCTTTATGGGGTCTTGAGGCATTTAGTCATTGAAAACTATAAGTGTGTAGTTTTCTAGTGTCTAAATTTTGCCCCTTTGTGTTATATGGATTTGAATTAAAAAACTACAAAATTAAAAAAAACACTTGGTTGAAGGTCAAGGTGCCTTGGGTATGAGAGGAGGTGTTCCCCCTTAAATTGAGAGTCAATAAGGAAAGGCCAAATCAGGTTTAGTTTTGATAAGCAACTGGTGAGGAGGTACTAGGTGGTACCACAAGGTAGTTGGGCATGTGAAATGCCTTTGGGTGCACAAAATGTGACTAAGTGAGATAGTCAATATTGTGTAGAGACTAAAGCTACCAATGTTGATAAAATAAGGTCAAGTTCTAGAAAGACAAGAGAGGGTAACTGGTCCACAACATTGGTCATAGCTAATTAGGTCATTCCCATCAAGCCATTTAGACAAGGTTCATGTCATTTGTAGGTATTCAAGTGAGGAAGTGTTCTCACTAAATAACATAAGTGGTTAAGGTATTCATGAGGTAGTGTAGTGTTTAAATGGTTAATGTTGGTAAAATGGGTTGATACAATCAAAGAATAATGCAAAGTCATTACAAAACATGTGAAAAAGTTAGGTCAAAAAGGGCCAACATCAAGGTGGATGTGGGCAAGTGGGTTGGTTGGATGGAATGGGGTGGGGTGGCCAAGTGGACTCCATATGCCCTAAGTAAGTAGATGCTACCTACATAGTGCCATAGACATAATGTCTAAACTGAACTTTAGGCCTAATGTAGTTCTTCTAAGGTGGGGAGTGTTGGTTAACTTGGTTACCCCAATTTGATATCATTTAGTTAGGTCTATTTAATGGATGTTAGAGAAAGGAAAGCTCTAAAGGGTGGAAAATATGGGTATCAAATAGTTTTTTGATTGGTTTGGTAGAAATGGTGGATGAGATTACCTATCATGCAATTAGATGATTGCTTCAACTATTGAAAAGGAATTTATAGCCATGGATAAGTAGGTTCAAGCATGAAATTTTTGACACCATTTTAAAAAAGGGAGAAATATGCTTTACCAAGCTTTATAAAATATGGCGCTACTCAGATTACCATGGTGACTTGACAGGTTCTTTCATCACCATCTAAATAAGCTAACATTATTCTCACTTAACAATAATGTCATTAACAAGCTATGGAAGGGTATTATTCAATGATTTAGGGAAGCAAAGTAGTAGAGTAGGTAAATGAGAAGTGGCAATGATTTGAACCCTTGACCCTTGAGTCAGTGAGGCCCCAAAATAAGTAAGTGTTGAGTTTTAAGTGAATTCAGATAAAGACTCTAAGGGTTTTTAGAATATAAATTGAGGTGAATAATAATAATATTAATTAAATGAGGGAGAATGAGGAAAATAAATGGTAATAATGGAAAATTTAGAAGGAAAATAGATGAAGAATGTATAAATATAGATAGATTAGGGAGTTAAAAAGGCAGGTGGGACAAAGAGGTCCAAGTAAAAAATAGTTTGGTGGAAGATGCAACTTATATAAGAGCTTACTAGGTGGACTATGATAAAAGAGCAAAGTGATAAAAATGCATAAGAGGATGTAGGATGGGTAGGGAGAATCAAGGGAAATTATGTATTAGGAGGTAGGTCATGTGAGAGGGTATGGATAGCATCTACATGTGGGTAACCCAAATCATCTAGTTGAAGGTGGTTTTAGTTTTGATTCTAACATCTCTAAAGGTTAGGGTAAAAAGGGTTTGAAGTAGGCAAGACCAGAGGGGGTGGGGAAGGAATCTTCATCCTGATGACTTAGCAAGTTCAAGCTTGTTATTGGTTATATGATCCTACGGGCTTGGATAATTGTGCTATAGAGTCATAGGATTGGTATATATCTCATAGTAAACCAAATTCAAATGGAATAACTTCAAGGCTATAACATTCTAGATGTTGTGATCATATAAGAGAAAAATGGGTAGAGGGTTAAAAAATGGAAAAGGTTATAGGTAGGGTGAAGGGAGTATTTAGAGAGGAACAAAAAAAATCTAGGATCAAAATGAAAAGGAATTAGAGGAAGAAAGGGATGCACTTGAAGTAACAAACTTAGCAAAATTTTGTGCATTAAAGCAAGGGCATCAAGGACATGAGGAATTAGTAAAAGTGGTACAATGTGTGGCTACACTCTGAGGAGCTGGAGGTTGAATGGGAGAAAATAAGGGAGATCCAACAAGGGATAAGGTGAAGGTGGACCAGGAGAGGGATGAAGAGATAGAGAAAATAATGATGTCATAGATAAATATGAAGGTGAAGAAGGATGGAAGGAGTTAGGCATGGTCATATAAGAGGAAAAAAAGGAAGGTCAGGAAGAATAAGGAATGCCATCAAGGGAGACAAAAAAAATGAAATGAAATGGAGAAAAGAGAAGACAAATAAGAGGTAGAAGATGGGGGTGAAGGATGCACTAAAGAATGATAGATTGTAGAATTGAAAAGGATGGGGATAGAAGTGTAAAAATCATGAAGGTTAAGAGGAGGATGGGAAATATGGGAGGCCATGAAGGGTTTGAAAATAATTCTAAAATCATACTAAGGAGAAAATGTTTTGGTGATGAAAATGAAAAAAAAGGAAATAAATGGAAGAAAGGAAATATGAGGAAAAAGGAGTGAAATGAGGACACAAAAAGAATGACAGGAGAGTGAATAAGTAGGTGGTATCTTAACCAAGTAAGCATGGATGATGATAGGTAACGAAATAAAGTAGATGGTGGTTTTGGAGATGAGAACAAGATGGAAAAATGGAAAGGGGTTAAGAAAAATAAGGGGAAATAAAGGATGGGTGAATAAGAAGTTGAAGAGATAAGGTATGTGTCAATCAGCTTGTTAAAAGATGTTGACAAGCCAAAAAAGGGTGAGGTGGTGAAAAAATATGGGAACATAAGGAAAGGTCATGAGATGAAAATAAGGGATGAAGATCAGGGATGATAATAAGAAAAATGAAGAATTGAAGCATGGATAATCACATAAATGCAAAAGGCAAGTGAGTACCAAGATGGAAAGAGGAAAAGGGGAATGTAAAATTCAAAAGGAAAGAACTAAGAAGAAGAAAAGAGGAAATTATGGAAGGCTTCTCAAAGGATAAATACCTAGGTAGAAACTAGTTATGGAGGAAAAAGAGAAGACAAAAAGAATAAAAGGATGAAAAAAAGCAAACCAGAAGAATGGGAAATGGGTATGGTGGGAGGAGTGGCAAAATGGTAGAGAGTGGTGGTACATGTAAATAAAAAGTACAACAATAGAAGAAATAGAAAGCTTTCAAGATACACAATATGATGTGGAATTGGTGAGGAAAAGAGAGAAATAAAGAGGGTATGATAAATATCCAAGGGTGAGGGGAGATGATGAGGATAGTGAAAGAAGTTGAAGGGGATAAAGGAAAAGGTTGGTAATAAGTGGAGAGAGAGACAAAAAAAATGAAAGAGGGTGAGGTTGTGAGCTATGAAGTGTGCATGAGGAAAGGTGATGGGGAGGCTAGCGAGGTAGAGTAGGTGGTGGATTGATGGGAGATAAGAGGGGCTAATAAGGAAGGGTATCAACCCTTGTGTTAAAAGAGATTGATAAACTAAAAAAGTGGTTAAAAGAGATTGATAAGATAAAGTGAGGTAGGTGGTGAGGGGATAGGTAGAGAAGTGGTAGAAGATATTTTAGGAGGGAAAAAAAAGTAAGGATTTGACCAAGATGACCTTAGTAATTGAGCACTACCTACATAGTCCAAAAAGATGCCAGGGCAATGTAGTTCTCCTAGTAATTGGGGAAAAACTTAAGAAGTATTAGATGGTGTTAAAACATAAAGATGCTTAAGAAAGAATTCAAAGATTCCTTGATGTAGGATGACCTAAGCAATAGGGTGTTGTCAGTGATGGAAATGAGTGAGAATAAAAAGGGAATGGGAATTAGTTATTAGTGGTTGAGCTACTTGTATAAATGAAAAAACACCTACATAGTTCATGGACATCAAGCCAATGTAGTTTACCAAGGTTCAAGTGAGTGGTGTTCAAATTGCCTGCCCCAATTTGATGGACCACATGGGTTGGTTTGGTTGATGGAGAAGGTTTTGTAAAATATAAGTTTTTGGGAAGGTGATGGTGGAAGCATATGGTGTAGATTGTTGAAGAGTTATCATAATGATCCCACATTTAGTAGGACGAGAGACACAGATGGGTAAGGTAGGATAAGTAAGAAGGAAACATAATGTTAAGCACCATAAATGACCTTCAATGGAGCTAATCCAAAGAAGAGGTTCCTTTATAAGGAGGTTTTACCTTATAAAACTATGTAAAGGTATAAACATAGTGCTAGTAGCTATCTCTATCAGCCAAGTTTTAAGAGGTGGGTGTCTATCAAGATCTACAGTTATGCTAGTGAAAGGTCATCATTTCTATGAGCCAAGTTTTAAGGGTAGTAATGAAGTGAAAACCTAAAAATATTTTCTTTGATAGATAAGTATATTTTAAAAGTAGGTAAGTTATCAACATGGTGAGAGATAGAGGATGGACTTTGCCTGACCTAAAAGCTACATGGGTAGGCTAGACAAATGGTGGTCATGTCTACATCCTCTATTCTAATTCCTTAGAACTAATGACTTGGGGTTATAATTAGAAGAGGTCTTGGTAGCAGGGAGCTATATGGTCTAGTATATTGGTTATATAGTTGGATAAGGTGATTGTTCCCCTATCATAGATGAATTCTTAGCTGGCACACAAGAAAAGACTACCATATTCAAGAAAGCATTACCAATGATTGGTATCTAACATTCAGAGCCTATGGCAATGGGATGGTAATAATAGGAGGGTAGAGGGGATAGGAGTGTGAATGTATTATCATGAATTCATGGTGGCCTACCTCTAATGGAAGATTTTCTATAGTGGTAAGCATTTGGTAGTTATCACCACTAGTAAAAGTGGAAATTTTGAAGGCATGAGCATTACAATGGCCCATGGTTAGAAACCAATTTACATCAATAGAGCTAAAGGTGAAAATGAAGTAAATGAACACCAAGCCTACAAGGATTAGAATATGATAAAACATGGAAATACATTAGATGTGGATCGAATAAGGGCAACAAAAATATATCATGATAGTGTATAATGGCTTTATCAATATGACTAATTAGATTGAGGGTGATGTATCCATATAAAAAGGTAATCAGACATGAACATTTTAAGTGGGAAGACTATTTAAGGGAATCAATGAAATCATATAACCTTCCTAGTAAGTCGAATGGAGAATCATGTCAGTGAGGAAGAATGGTCAAGTATTCTATTTAAAGAATCATGATAAGGATGCACGTCTATCATTGAATTATTTGGTTTTTTAGGTCATAGAGAGTGCAAAGATCTACACAAGGTTGAATATGGTGAACAATGGGAATAATGGTTGAGATAATAAATAATCCCCATGACCCAAAATAATCAATATGGTGAATGTATAGATCTATCAGATACTACATGTAAAGGTGATAATGGAAGTACTGTTAGATTAATTACAAGGGGAAAGGTACCCATGGCTTGAGCTAAAGCCTAAAATCTCACCTCTATAGTAGTGAATAAGGAAATAATTTCACTACACAAGATGTAGGGCTAGAGAACATGGCTATCAGCCTATTTATGGAGGGAACCTTCACTGTCTAAGGGGATGTGCACCAAGGCAATAACTAGTGGTACATATGCAAGTAAAATAACTAGATTAGAGGGATGCAATGGTTGTGATAGGTGAGAAAGGTAAAAGACCTAGATTGGAATATGATTTTCATCCTATGGGGATGAATGTGGGAGAGGATAATAGAGTATACCCTTTAGTAGTTGTTGAGATAGGGAATGCTACAAATGCTAGTTTAAGGAGTAATCAAGTAGAAGAATCGATAAACACAAATCTAGAGTCACCAAATAATTAGTTTGATGCTTAGGTATGAAAATAATGTATGTATGTGCTTTAGAAAATATGTGTATAATCTAATGACTATGTATGTGTCATGTGACTTCTTATACCCTAAATAAAATATTTTATAGTTTGTTGTAAACATGTATAAAATGCATTGGATGTCATTGATTGAATGTTATCATGCTTAAAGTTGTGTGGATACTTATGAATGTTATGTTTATGGTTATGATTGATATGGCTATTAAATTTTTGCTTAGTGTAAAAAGAATGATTATTATTGTTACAACACTAGATGGTAAAAGTCATGATGAAAATGTCAACCAAGCATAGTAAGATAAGAATAGAGAATGATCTTTTTATTGACAAGGACTAAAAATAGACCTGAAGTGGGATCAACTTAATGAATATAATCCCTTCAAATGTTGGACATGAATGGTCACTAGTTTATAAAAAAAATTCTTGATCACAAGGTGTCAAGTAAGCTCTAAATCCCTTGATTTATAGATATTATAAAGTGAAGATGGGTGATAAGTGGTGTGAAGGATAATGGGTGATATGTATGATAACCTCATGTGAATTAGTTTTCCCCTTCTATAGGTGACCTAAAAATGGTAACAGTAAGTCCATGTCATATTCTAGATGTAGATTGATCAATGTGGGAAGTTTATATGTGAAAATAAATTGTGGCTTCCAACTTATTATGTTGCTTGTGAGCTTATTTTGGCTTTAGAATTTGTTGTGATAGTGGGTCTTTTGATTTATTGCTATATATGGGAAGTTGATTGATGCAGGAAGATTTCAAGAAATTGCTCTTCTTTTGAAAAATTTAACTTATCCATCCTTCAAGGGAGTGGTCTAAGATTATTGGCTTTATTTAATGTTCTTGATAGTTATCCTTCAAAGGAGTAGTCTACCTTACATTTGGAAAAAAAATTGGGCAGTTGTCCTTCAAGGGAACAGTCTAAAATGTTTAATATATTGACCCAAGTAGTATTTCTGTATCCAAATTGTGTTTCGATACAATGTTTTTAGACATGGATAAGTCTAATTAGGTTCAAAGGTTTACCTTTATGAGGAAAACACTTTAACATAAGAATTTCAATGGTATGTGAAAGGGTGTGGTTTTAAGAGATAATGACCATGGGATTCCATCTTGTTAGAAATGAAAAGTATCCATGAGAACCATGCTATGGGTAGAGCTGTAGTACCCACATTAGGATTAGGCTATGAATGTGATGATTAATCACATGGTTCTGTGTTGTAATCAATTGTCCTCAAAAGGAGAGGATAAAGATGGGTGAAGGTTAAAATCTCATAATCAAGGAATGAGATTAAGTTAGACAAAATAAGTGAGCTTGATCTTATTTAATAGAAAAATAGATGTAGATGCAAAGTATTATGGGGATTATGTTCTATTTTTCCTTTAAGAGAGGACAAATTATAAGCTCTTGATCCATACTCATGGGTAATGATGTGGGGTCCAATCCAATTGAAATAAAACTTACCTCATTTACTCTTTTCCATGTTGGTCACGTGTTGGTTTTCCTTTAGGATGAGGTCATCAATTTTGAATGCATATTATTTGAGGTGCTTAGTATAAGTGCATTTGATATTCTCTTGATAGATATAAAGGTGGGTGAGGTCCACTAAATGATGCTCTCCAAGTAACTCAAATTGAGATAAATGATGCTAACAAAAATCTTCCTTAGAAATAAGCTCTTATAGAAATATGTAAAGAGAGGGGATTCAGACTTCAAGAGGCAAGACTACCTCTTTTATAAATACTAACGAGAAATGGGTAGCACACATAGAGGTTTGAATGTGAGTATAATAGACCCATATAGAAAATGAGATATGCAAGTGTGAATCTTGACCTGAAGCGCTGATAGCTTTAGTGAGCATTTTGTTAAGGATTTTATTAGAGGATTCCACTTATCCATTCGATTATGGATGATAAGGTGAGGAAAATATTAAATTTATTCCAAATTCATCAAATGTCCCTTAGACCTACTTGTTTTTGAAATATTTACCATTATCGATGATGATCTTATGAGGAACACTTAAGTGGCAGATGATATGATGGTTAATAAAGTTGACAATATTCTCTACTTTGGTTGAAATAAGAGGAATAGATTCCACCCACTTGGTGAAATATTTTAAGGCTATGATGATGGAGCTATGCCACTATGAATAATGGGGGTTAATTTACATAATGAAATCAAGCCCCCATTGAGAGAAAGGCCATAAGTCCTTATAGATACCTAGAGGCTATTGAATGGCATGTGATATAAATTACCATGTTGTTGAAATTTTACACACTTTTTTACATAATCACAATAGTCTTTGTTGAGGGTAGGCTAATAGTATCAAAGGTGAAGGATATGTTTAGTGATCACTAGGCCACTAAAGTGTCCCACTCAAATCCCATCATGTGTTTCCTCGATGGCATGGGAAGCCTCATGGCTGCATAGGCAATGAAGAAGGAAACCGTCGAAACCATGTTTGTAAAGGATTCCACCTAGGATGGTATAATGAGAGGTAATATGAATAAAGGTTATTTGTTCATTCCTAGAGAGGTTGGGAGGAACAATGCCTAGGTTAAGGTAATTAAGAGTTTACTCATACCAAATGTTTGGTGAGGATTCCCCTACACTATAAATGGTAGGGAGATCAGATTATTTATAAGAGGGAGTGGTAAAATTATGAATGGTGGTAAGTATTTTGGAATTAAAAGGCTAAGAATGGATTTGGGAAGTAAGCCATCACATCTATGATTTTTTTGGTAGATCAAGGAACATATTAGACCAAGTAATGTTCAAATGATGTTAAGAGTGTTTCAACTAAAATTTTATATTTTTTCAAGACATCATTACTACATTGATAGGATTAGTTGATGTAGTTGACCATGATCTAGGAATCATCAAAGACATGGATGATCTTAATTTTGAAGGTTAGAGTAGTTTGGAGACCCATCACTAGGGCTTCATAGTTAGGCATATTATTGGTAAATTTAAAGTCAAGTTTTAAGGAGAGAGGAAGGGGTTCACCATTGAGAGGAATGAGGATAACTCTAACACCCCCTCCTTGTTGGCACTTTGAGCCATTGAAGAACATGGTTATTTGGTAGGTTATGCCATCCTCTTGAAAAAGAGTCGTGATAGCTTCATCCAAAAAGGGAAGAGGAGGTGGTTAGTTGTTTAGTAAATGAGATTCAACCAATTGGTCAGCAATGAATTTCCCTTTAATCAACTTTTGTTGGATAAATTCAAGGTTGAATTTAGCT
The DNA here is from genome assembly GCA_037957365.1 of Torreya grandis. NCBI lineage: Eukaryota > Viridiplantae > Streptophyta > Pinopsida > Cupressales > Taxaceae > Torreya > Torreya grandis. Next base: position 208,127 of record JARHVA010008414.1, read on the forward strand.
AAGAGTATGAGCCACTTAGACATATGTTGATTTTGATATGGTTTAGAGTGCATGTACTTATTTGGGTTGATATTAGTGATGAAATAAGTGTTATGGTTAAGAAGGTAGTGGTAGAGTTTGGTGTCCATGAATGTCAATGCTAAGAAGAGTTTCTCAGTATATGTATATTGAGTCTTGTATTCTACAATATACAACTAATGTAGTATCCAACTTTATCTTTGTGTTGTTGATCTAGGTGAGCCAACATTGCCCTTAGGGAATGGTTGGTGGTAGAGATATATGGGTAAAAGGGGTGGTCATCCTTAGGAGGGGTGAGGACAAGTGGTGACAAAAAGTACTATTTGAGAGAATAAAAGGCCTTTTGAAAATCACCATTTGATTTGAAAGAGGCATCCTTCTTTAGAAGGTGATGGAAAGGTTAACACCAATCTAAAAGTTAAAAAGTGAAATGATGAATGGATTAAAGTTTTCCTTGTAGGATACGAAGCTACTTAAGGTTGGTTAGAGGAATCATGTCAAAAATTTCTCTAACTTTAGTAGGGTCTACTTTGATTCCATGAAAAGAGATGATAAAACCAAGAAGATTTCCTAAAAGGACCCCAAAAATGCATTTCTTAGGATTAAGGTGAACATGAAAATGGATGAATCAATCAAATATGATTGTAATAATAGTCAAGTGATCTATTTAGAGTTTATATTTATGAGTAAGATCATCCACATAGTCTTCTATAATCTTATGGATGATATCATGGAATATATAAGTCATGGAACATTGGTAGGTTGCACCAGCATTCTCTAACTCAAAAGGCATGACTCTATAGAAAAAGGTCCCCCAAGGGGCATTATAGGTAGTTTTATGCTGATATTTAGAATTAATTAAGATATAATTATATTCCAAAAATCCATCCATGAGAGATAACATCTCATGGCTGGCTATGATATCAACAAGATGGTTAATTCTAGGTAGAGGAAAGTCATCCTTGGGGTAGGTGAGGTTAAGGTTATAAAATTACACATAAATGTAGAGACCCCCAATGACTTTGGTGATAAGTAAAATATTCAAGACCCATTACAGGTAGTCAATGGGTTGAATGAATTTTATAAAGAGGATATACTAAAGCTCTTCTTTGATGAGAATGGATATATAAAGATGTATGCATCAAAAATTTTGTTTAACAAGATTGGCATCATGATGAGTGACAATGTTATGGGTAGAAATAGAGGGGTCAATCCCAGGCATATCACTATAAGACCAAGTGAATGTTATGATGTGGTCATGGAGGAAAGAGGAAAAGTCCAGAAGTTCCTTGGCATTTAGTGATTGGCCCAATTCGACAATGTAGGGGTTGTCTAGTGTGCCCAAGTTAATGTCTATGATGGATTCATTTGACATGTTCAAGTCTTTAGGAGGAAGGGATTTGTGGATAGAAGAATCCCATACACTAAAGTAGGCAAGAATGGAATCATCATCATGATATTAGATAGTGTTGATGGTAGGAGAATCATTTTCTACCATTTCAGGGTGCACAAGTGGAAGGACTTTGGTTTGGCCACCCTTTTGGTAGATGAAAGGGCCCAAAATAATGGTATTAAATATTTAAAAAAAGATAGGGGGATGATGTTAGGATCTTTAAGTGAGGAAAGTGGTTGGGTTGGTGAGGATGGGATATTTTCTTCCATGGTGGAAATGGGTTTGGATGAATTGGTGGGTTCTTTAGGTGGTTCATACCCAAGGCCAAATGACTCATGAGGTTTTAAAGTTTTGATATGGGGTAACTCATGAGGCCCTTATTCATAGTGATTAAGACCAAATCCTTTCCAAGGATGTCTATGAAGATATAACTTAGAAAACTCTAGTTTGCTCAAATAGGAAAATTTAGAGGTAAATGGTTGGATGGATGAAGTGGTGGTAAGGTATAGAAGTGACTGATCAAGTACCCCATAAATGAAATTTATTTAATGGTTGCGGATCCTGAATGGGATGATGGTTCCAATGTTAGGGTCATAAGAAGGGTCATGCATGAGATTCCCATATTCTTAGGGAGTAGAGAAGGCATCCAAGGCTAAGAGTCTATATTCCCCAAGGGAAAGACACTAGAATGTGGTTCTTATGGGGTTCTCTATAATAATCTAGGAAGAGGGGATAGATGAGCTAGTAGAAGATTCATCAAAATTTGGTTTGGAAGTGTCATGAGTTTTAATTAATGGGAGTTTTTCATTATCACATGGTTATGATGTGGATAAAGGGGGAAGGAATATGTCATTAGGTTAATATGTCATATTTCAAGATGTGAAAGGACTAGGGTCATCTTGGATAGTCATAACTTCACTTCATTCTCAAATTTGACACAACAACGTAAGGTGGAAGGGACATAACTCATGGCATGAATCTAAGGGTGCCTTAGTAAAAAATTATATTGGAATTCTCCTTCCACAACATAAAAAATTTTGTGAATAATATGGGGCCCTACATGTATATGGAGGATAATTGTGCCCAAGGTAGGAGCCATGGTATCATTGAAAAAATGAAGGACCATTGTGCTTTTTGACATGATGTTCATGGGTAAGTGCATCTGGTCATAGATGTGGGAGGAGATAATATTCATGATGGCTCCTTCATCAATCATCACCCTTTTGATGTAGGTTTGATTAATGTATGTCATAATAAAGAGGGGGGATAAAGATCCTCTAGATGAATAGAAGGTATTTTTGAATCTTTAAAGGTGACAAGGTTAGAAGTTTGAAGGGCCCCAATAAAGGTAATGAGAGGTTAAGGGTCATTGGGTTAGACCTCAATGGATTGTAAGGCTTCTATGAGTGCTTGGTAGTGATGGAGAGAGGTAGAGACTAACTCATATAAGCTCATTTTTGTTAGAGTTTGGTGAATTTGCTTGAGGATAGCTTTCCAAATAGATATTGCATATAGGTTAGGGTATGCAGGGTTAGATGGGGAGGCACCTAAGATAGACAGGTTGGGTTTGTTCAAAGATAGAGATGGTTTGGTTTTATTTGATTGGGAGTTTGAGGAGGGGTAAGTCTAAGGAATGGATGCCATAGCCTTCCATTTATCCTTCTATTGGGCCCAAGATCAGGTAACCATATCAATAGTGTGGATAAGGGGTTTTTTGGATTGGGTGGTTGCTTTCGTTCCTCCTCTTTACTTCTGGGTGAGACTAAAGATTGGATGGGTTGAGTTGGTGGTTAGATTGGTAATGGGGATGAAGGAATTTTGTCTGATAATAGATCATCATCTTTATAATAGGTCATGTCCTAGTGCCCTATGGTATGTACATATCAAGTTATCATTTAACCAAGAGGGCTTGGTATGTGAAAGGTTAAAGGGTTTGATGGGTGGTAAACTCAAGAAAAACATTCGTAATAACCACTAGAGAATGGTTAAGATTTAACTAAAGGTGGTATAGGTTCAGTGGTTTTTGTTTTAGGTGTTAAAGTAGAAGGTTATGTTGACATAGGTTGGTGGAAGGTGTCTTGGTTAAAGTGGTATGCTTGGTTGACAGTTTTGCTTCAGGAAAGATGGTTGATGAGCTAGATGTACAAAAGGGCAAGGTAAATAACTTAGGAATTGTTAGTGTAGTGAGAAAAAGTGTCTTAGAAATCAAGTATGAATGTGTGACCAATAAAGGTGGTGGTGTTTTGGTAAAAATTATGGACTTCATGTTCAAGGTAGAGGGATGAGGACCCAAAATGGAGGGCAAGCTTGAGGGAGGTAAAATTTAGGTTTTTGGGCCTTTTGGTGGTTTTACTTCTTTGGTTGTTTTAGTTATTGGTTTTATAGGGATATGGTCACTTTAGTTATCCTGGTGGGTTTAGGTTTTTGAGGGTCAATTAATTTGGAGGAGGTTTTAGCTAGTTAGGTGGAGGTTTTAGTTGGTTTAGAAGGGCTAGGTTGGTCTACCAAAGAAGGGGTTAGAAGTTCTAGTTTGGTTCCCTTACCTTTGTCTTGACCTCTGACAAAAGGTTCTAAAATTAGAGGTTTGGTGGATGGAGTTATCTTCTCTTGTGAGATATCTTCTAAAGAAATAGTGGATGTTTTTATAATGGGGGAGTTAAGTGTGGTATCCTCTAGTGGAGGTGTGGGTATAATGGATTCCTTTGTTTGGATGTCCTAAGGAATGGAAGGCAATTTCTTCCCTTCCATTAGGGGGATGGGGAAGAGGTAGTTGAGATAATGTTTTCTTCAATAATGGGTTTTTTAGTAACCACATTAATAGTATGTGTCTCATGAGATGGGTCTAGTTTATTATCATGGTAAAGGGTAGGAGTATGATTAAGGAAAGGCTTGCCAAATATTTCAAGGGCTTGGTTTGGTGGTACATTGGGATTGTCCAACATAAGCTCCCCCTTGTCAATGAGGGATTGGATAGGGTATTTAAAGGTGTTGCACCTATTTATGTCATGTCTTATGACACAGTGAAAGGTACAATGGTCATTCTCATTATGCCAACCTGGTATGGGGAAAGAAGCATCAAACTATTGGGGTAGTTTAATTCGTGAAAGTTTGATCATATTGGCTCTTAGTAACTTTTCCAAAATAGAAGGATAAGTCTCCCTAATTGGATTTAATTGCTTATGATTATTCCAATTTTGGTTTTTTTGGTTTTAGTTTGAATAATTATATGAGTCAAAGGTTTGGTTCCTTGGGTTTTGAATGTTGGTAGATAGAGGTGGTGTAGCTTTGAGGATAATTGCATTGGCAGTTGTTTTATTTTTAGTGTTGGTGATTGGTTTGGTTATTTGATTTGGAATAAAAGGGCTCATTGGGTTTTTAACTTAGGTTCTTTATTTTTCACTTTAACCTTCCTTCATCAATGGCTCAATTTTTTAGTTTGTGAGCCATGGTAAAATCTTCATAAAAGGTCCAAAATCTTTGGACACGTAATGTGGATGAAATATGTTTTGTACATAGCTAGGTGAAGAGATCTATAAGCTCAAGTTGAGGAAATGAAAAGTAAATTTGGTTGATTAAGCTCCTTAGATGAGCCATAAAATTAATAATAGACTCATCTTCAAATTATCCAATGGATTAGAGGCTAGTAATAGGAACTTTTTTGGATATATTGATCAAAAAGTGATCCAAGAAATTTTGGGATAATTGGGTGAAATAGAGGATGGAATGTTTGGGTATGACACTAGACCAATCCAATGCTAGTTCAGATAATGACATAGGAAAAGTATGGAAGAGAAGAGTGTCATCATGGGTAATTAAGTAACATAATGCCTAAATGCTCTTACTCTTAAATTTTGTTGAGGGTCTTATTTACTATTAAACTTGGTAAATTTTGGAAGTTCCCATTGGGCCAGGTAAGGTTTGATGGGGATCAAAGGTAAAATAGGCTCATTACAAATTTGATCATAATATAGGAGATTATGGGATCTAGAGATGTATGACTCAAGGGTAGTCATGTTATCCATGATCAAATTCATGAAATATGCTTGAGGTTGTTGGGATGTGTAGTTATATGGTATGTTTTATTGAGGCTGGGCAATGTGTAAATAGCTAGTAGATGGTTGAGATGACTCCATGTATTGGTATGTGGTCCTTGGAGGTTAGGTGGAAGATATATATTGGTATGTGGATGTTAATGGTTGGGTAGAGGTGGATGGCTGGGTAGTGGGCATATGAACTTGTGGGTTATGGAGATAACTAAATTTTTTTGTTGGGTAGGAGTGGTAGTTGGGTTAGTGGTTGATGGAAGGCTGGTGGCCCTTATGTTGATCAGTGGTAACATGGAGGGTATGGACACCTCAAGGCTTGGAAGTGGAGTAGTGTTTGATATATTGGAGGTAACTAGAGGAATATGGGTAGAGTTAAAGGTAGACACACCTGTTGTGGGGGAGTGATTATTAAGAGGTATAATGGCAATGTTATTTTGGGTTGGTGGGTTAGTTTTGAGGGAGTTATTGGTTGATGATAATGTTTGGGTAACTATAGGTTAAATAATTCCCATGGTAGTGGAGGTATTCCCTATGAGATGAAGAGGCATGCCATAAGGCAAGTCTATAAGTGGGGTCAAAACTGGTAGTTGGTAAGATGTGGTTCCTAGGTAGTGTTATAAGGCTGCATGGTGATTGTTTAGGAAAGTAACAAAATTTACATCTCTTAAGACTACCTAAGTAGGACTTCCAAGAGAGCGATGGGAGTCTATGGGTTTGGAAGTGTGTTTCATGGATTAAGATGTGTGTTGGGATATTGATTTTAGATGTGTTATCATTGATGTCAATTAGTTCTGGTGATGACAAAGTGGTTTAATAGGTTAGAGTGATGAAGTATGGTGGGGTAATGTGCTTAATGTAGTGTGATGCTTGCATGAAGGTTGTTTGGATGAATATATGGTGGCATGGAACATGGTGAGGAGCTTATTTTTCTTGTAATATACATGTTGGACATGTATAAGATGTTGAGAGGTTAGGTAAATGACTTCCAAGTGGTTTCAAGAAGTTTGTACGATAATTTGGCCATTGGCCTAGTTAGCCTAAATGGACTAATGAAGTCCTTATGAATAGTCATGATGAGATTAGAAGGTGTAAGTGCTTGTATGATAATAATATATTATTTATTAATTGTATTCAATGATGTTGACCATGTCTTAGATTTATAGATGAAGAGGAAAGATATAAATTTGGTATGTGTTCTTGGACTAGCTTGCAAGGTGGTTTAGTGGCATCTATTGAGGGGTGTTGTGATATTTTAAAAGTGTTTATGTTGTTTAGATAGGTTTACAAGGTGGAATAGGGTGTCTAACATTTTTTTTCCATGATTTAAGTTAATAATTGAAGTAAAAAGTTATAATAGTGCTGCCAAGACTTCAGGGGGTGTTAGAAAGGTGTCTAATGAGCCCAAGAGGAAGTTTCTCATGCTTGTTGGCACATGAAAGTTTTCATGTGGAATTTATACTTTTGTATAAGGTGTATATGGTTACTAATAAGTTTCTCCAAGAATTGGTTTAGGGGTTAAGGGGCACAAATATATGAATGATTGTTAAGAAGCTAAGGAGGATTTTGAGTGCTAAAACCCTAGTCTTAGACCCAATTGGAAAGATATTGCTTTTATGTGATGAAAAATATGTTATAAGGTTAAGATGATGATTTTAGGTTGTATAATACTTATTTAGGTTTCTAATAAAGTATGTTTGGCCTCTTGACAGTGTGTGGGTCCCATAAAAAATGGGTTGTTAATATTATTCTTATTTCTAAGGAAGATTTCTATGACTGACTAGATAATCTAATGGATGGTTGTTGAAGATCAACCATTTTATCAAACATCCATGGGAATTTTAAATAATATTCATCTCTCTATATCAAATTTATAAAAGTTTAAAGTTGACTAGTTTTAGATTCAGGTAAAAAATAGTGGGAAAGACCATTTTATCAAACATCCATTGACTAGTTTAAAGTTGACTAGTTACTAGAGTGAAAATGAAGCAAATAGTGGGAAAGACCAATTGGAGTGAGAAGATGAAATATAAAGGTGATCAAGTGTTTAAACATGAATTTTAGAGATTGATGGTGATTCAGGGGTTGTATTCACTCTATCTTTTCATTTTAATTCTATTCTTTTTCTTGATGTATGATCATGGAGTTGACTCAAAGTTGATCTTCTTGGTTCTTTTGAGTCTATGTGAGCTAGTGAAGTGAAAATAGCTTGAAGAAGAGTTTTTGATATTGAATATTATGATATAATTATAGGAGAGTGATCTAGGATAATTTTATGTTATATTTAATTCCTTTTAATATCTTAATGTTTCTAATTTGGGTGAGATAAATTCATGTTTCCATTAACTAATTTTAGAGCTTGCAAGTAGTCTAGAGTGGCCTATTTAGAGAGGCTACTTTGAGCTATTATGAGTAGAGTTTGAGGTGAGTGAGATATTTTGGTATTATATAAGTCTCATAGCTTTACTAAATGTATTTTTTATTCATATTTTTCCTATAGTTTGATTGGAGCAGTCAAATTTCTTTGACTAAGTTTATGATGTGCATGACTAGTCTAAGTGGTCATCTTGAGAGAATTGGTTTGAAGCTATTTGGTCTATGTAATGGTTAATAATGGATTTATTTATGTTACTAAGGTCATTTAGGATATATAAATGTTATTTTTTCATGATTTTTTTTGATAAAATCATATGTATGCTTTAGGTCTTCTTGGTAGTATTTTTTGGGTGTTTGAAAGTCTTGAAGTGAGAGAGAAAATGGCTTAGTTCAAGATATGAATTGAATTTCCAAGTTTTTTGGACCCACATAAAAGTGATGAAGTATATATTTAAGGATTTTTTTATTTTTTTTAAGTTTTTTTGAATACTTAAGGTGGACCAAAGGGTCCAAGGTGTAACATGTTGATTTGTAGGCCTAACTTATTTAGGTCTCTTTTATGCCTGTTTAGTGTTTTGGGTCTTAAGGGAAATGGATTAGCTATGGAGTTTTTTATTTGGATTTAAATCATGTATAACTATATATTTAAAATAAATATCAATCATATAAATTATCTTGGCTGACCAAGATGGGTTAGATGAGAGTATGGTATATATACTAGGCCTAATTGGCTTATTTAGAGAGTGAGAGTGTGTGTGGATAAAAGTGAAGAAGAAGAGACTTTGAAAGAGGAGAAGTTAATTTAGTAAAATTAAATTTCATATATATGAGCCATTTTTTATTTATCAATTTCATGTGCTAACAAGTCATTAGACCCAACAGTCTAAAGGGTGTCTTGGTTGAGCAAATCAGCTAGGACTGCCTATCTAGAGAAGAGAAGTAAGTTTGAAGGTGTTAGAGAAAGACAAGGTCATAATTAGGTGTATAATGCATTAGAAATGGTGAAAATAATGTTTAAGGTGGGTGAGTGTGTGATTAATCACCTAGGGGGTTGTATCCTCCTTTCTAGTTAGAGCTAGCTAAAGGTTTAGTAGGTGCTAGATTAAAATGAGGGGTAGATGCTCCTTGATCAGTTAGAACTAGTCTAAAGTCTCATCTTTTTGGTATCCTTATAGGATTTTAGTCCATTTTTTTGTAGGATAGAGAGTGAGTTTTATCCCTTATGAGGGTTTACCATATAGACCTTTAAAAAAAATTATTATATCTAGACCTTTGAAAGAGGCTTAACAACCTACAGGTGATTCTAAGCAGCTTAGAGGTGATCTTGTGAGTCTCTTGGTGAATGGTGTGGGCCTAGTTAACTTGTTATAATTGGTGATGATCAGTATGGTAGCCTAGTTGATGTCATGGATCTTCATTATACTTTCAATACTGATGAATTTTAAAGTTTTATCTAAGATGGATAAGGATGTCAAGGTAGGGATTATTTTTTGCTCGAGCCAAGGTGAGTTTTTTATTGTTACAGGTGGTTCTTCAAGCATGATGGTGTTAGTAAGATTGAAGAAGGATTATTTTGAAGCTAAGTAAAAAATAAAACCTATGTTGATAAATAAAATGACCTTGAAGACCTATTTAAAGATAGTATTATTTATTAGGTCTCCATGAGACTTAATAAGAATATGATAACTAATGAAGCTTTTTGAGTAATAGTGAATGGTTTGCGGATACATATGCATGGAGAAAACTCATATAAAATGAAAAAAAAGTATATGATAAGTGTTCTAAAGGAAATAAGATAGCTATAGATTCTATAAAAGTAATTAGATTTATCTCATAATTGAAGAACTAGATCAAGAGGTAAAAAATAGTGATTTGAGGGATTTCAAGATGAGATATGACTATAAACCCAAGATAACAAGTATATACATTGAATTTTATGACTATGTTTTTATGAAGTGCCTTGAAGAGTTCTTAGACATAATGGATTGAATTTTATAAAGGATAAATGGTTTATAAATTAAGTATCATTGGGATCTATTCTTGATTGTCTTAGATGTTCAATTTAACCTAATAAGATAGTTCAAAGTAAGAATGATGTTCAAGAGATATGTTCAAGTCTATTGGTCCTAAAGTGTCAGTTTGATCATTTTTGGATGCTTGGTATGGGTGTTAATTTGAATAAGAATGATATAATTAATTTTATGGGAGCATGAATAAGGTTGGAATATATCATTTCTATGTGGTTTGAGCTTATATGATGCTCAGATGTGTATTTTGTGATCAAAAGTCAGAGTTGACCAATTTTTATAGTGATGACTACCTAGAAGGTGCCTAAGGTGATCTTATGGTGATTTATGATGTATATAAGGTTTTAAATAGATGATTAAAGTTGGTTTTGACATTTTAAAGTAGTATAGGAGGCTTGGAGATGTTTATGAGGTGCTCAGGTGTGATTTTGACCATTTGGTCAAAGTGCTTGTTGTAGGTTTTAGCTTGTATACATAGATTACTTGGTTTCAAAGGTCATTTGAAGAATTAACATGTATCATGAAGTGTTTTATTATAATTAAGGCTTTTAAATGTGTTTTAAATATGTTTTAGGTGGTTTCATAGGTTTTTGAATACTTTTATACCAGGTGGAGCATTATGAGTGGTCACTGACTTCTCTTCTTAAGAGCATGTGTTTGATGGCTTAAAGGAAGTCATGGTTCCAAAAGGTGTGGATACTTTAAATTTGTCATGGAAGTGAGTTTTTATGGTCTCTAGGTGTGGTATCTATCTCAAGTGTCTACGTTGACTAAAGTTTGGTTTTTGACTAATTATTGCTTTAAAGGCCTAGTGATTTGGGCATGTTTGGAAAAGTGGTTAAACTTTGAAATTAGAGGATAGAAGATTAAAAATTAGTTTAATGTGATAAATGGGTATCTAAATAAACTTTTAAATTATTTTAAAGGTGAGTATATTTATTTTTATTTATGTTTTAGCTCACTAAGAGGCATAATTAGCTAGTAAGATAAAGAAGTATTCTAAGGATGATGAGTTGGAGGCTCATTTTTATCATGACTAAGGTGGCATGGTATTGGTATTTAAATATTAATTTTCATGACTTTAAGTAATTAGGGTAGAGAGTTACGAGGTTTGTAGTGGTGAGATAGGGCTACAAGGGGTCTATATAGGCCTAGTGAATAAAATGAACATTGTTGAAGAAATTTTCCAAATAAGGTTAGAATTTATGGTTCCAAATAAGTATTTTGGTCCAATATAAGCATGATTCAAGTGTGGTGTTATGATTTGAATGCCCTTGTTATTCTTTGTGATGCTTTGAGAGTGATGGTAAGTGTGTTTACATGATGTTTTGGTGATCTTATTGTTATTTGAGTTGATGATATCTGTTATTAAAGGTCCTACATGTATACATTGGTTGTGTATACTAAGGGGGAGCCTTAAAAGTAGAGCAGGGTCCTAGGGGGAACTATGATGTCTTACAAATTAATGACAGGTCCATGAATCTTGATATTTTGGAGTAATTTATGAGGGAGATCATCTTCCAAGGGGTATTTGTTCCTATATGAGGTCTAAATGGTCCATTTTCATATGTATTCCTATACTTGAACTTGATTTCATTTGTTTTTCTATAGCTTACTTGTTTGATTTCTGAGGTGCTTAGTGTTGAAGGGTATCCACTTTGTCATTTTGGAAAAGGGGGAGAGAGAAAAGGAATGTTGCCATAAATGAAAAAGGGGGAGATTATTGGGATATTGATCGTATATGTGTTATCATTAATGTAAAGTATCCTTGGTGATGACAACGTGGTCTAACAAGTCAGAGTGATGGAGCATGGTGGTTTAATGTGCTTGGTGTAGTGTGATACTTGCATGAAGGTTGTTTGGATGAATGTATGGTGGCATGAAGCATGGTGAGGAGCTTAGTGTGATTGGAATATAAATTTTTTACATGTATAGGATACTGTTAGGTCAGGTAAATGACTTCCAAGTGGTTTCAAGAGATCTACAAGATAGTTTGGCCATTGGCCTAGTTGGCCTAAATGGACTAATGAAGTCCGTATGAAAAATCATGATGAGATTTTAATGTTTAATTTCTTGTATGAGCATAAGATATGATTTATTAAGTTTATTAAATTATTTTTACCATGTCTCACATTTAGAGATGAAGAGGAAAGATAGAAATTTGGTCTATGTGTTCTTGGACTAGCTTACAAGGTGGTCTAGTGGCATATATTAAGGGGTGTTGTGATATATTCAGAGTGGTTATGATATTAGATGGTTTTAAAAGGTGTAAAATGGTTTATAACAGGTTTTTTCCAATTTTCAAGTTAAGAAGTGAAGGAAAAGGTCATAAAAGTGATTCCAAGGCTTGAGGGGGTGCTAGAAAGGTGTCTAGTGAGCCTAATAGGAAGTTTCTCATACTTGTTGGCACATGCAAGGTTTGCATGGGGACTTGACCCTTTTTAAGAAGGTGGAGAGAGTTCCTAAGATGATTTTCCAATCATTTTTTTATGGGTTAAGGTTCATGACTTTATGAACGATCCTTAAGAAGCTAAGTAGGGTTTTGAGTGCTAAAACCCTAGTCTTAGACCTGATTGGAAATATCTTGCTTTTAGGTGATAAAAAATATGGTGGAATTTTAGGATATGATTTTATGTTGTATAAGACTTATTTTGGTTTATGATAAATTATTTTTGGTTTCTTGACAGTGTGTGGGTCCCCTAAAAAATGGATTGTTAACAATATTCTTGTTTCTGAGGAAGATTTTTGTGAATGACCAGGTAATATAATGGATGATTATTTAAGCTCAGGACTTGTATAAAACATATAAGGTAATTTTTAGTTATATGCATCTCTTTGTTTCAAATTTATAAAACGTTAATGTTGACTATTCATTAGAGTGTAAATGAAGAAAGTGAGAAAGACCAGTTAGAGTGAGAAGATGAATTGAGAAGGTGATCAGGTGTTTAAGGATGACTTTGAGATATTTATGGTGATTCAAGGGATATATTAACTCTATCCATGTATTTTAATTTATTTATATTCTTGAGTTATGATCAAGGAGTTGACTCAAAGTTGACCTTCTTGGTCCTTTTAAGTTTGTGTGAGCTAGTGAAGTGAAAATAGCTTGTAGAAGTGTTTTTGATATTGAAGCCTATGATATAATTATAGTATAGTGATCTAGGATTATTTTAGGTTATATTTAATTAATTTTAATATCTCATTTAATAAATTTTGGGTGAGATAAAGTCATGTTTCCATGATTAGTTTTTTGAGCTTACAGGCAATCTAAAATGACCTATTTAGAGAGGCTAGTTTGAGATGTTCCAGGTAGATTTTGATGTCAGTGAGAGCTTGGTGGTATTATATAAGTATAATATATTATTTAAATTTATTTTTTATTCATATTTTTCCTTTATTTTTATTTAATTATTCAAAGTTATTTGACTGACTTTTTGTTGTGCATGACCAGTTTGAGTGGTCATATTGAGAGAATTGGTTTGAAGCTGTTTGGTCTATGTAATGATGAATAATGGATTTATTTATGTTATTAAGGTCATTTATGATATATAAATGTGATTTTTTTGATAAAATCATTTGCATGCTTCAGTTCTTCTTGGTAGTATTTTTTGGGTGTTTGTAAGCCTTGAAGCAAGAGAGAGAATGGCTTGGTTTAAGATAAGAATTGAAGTTCCAAGTTTTGTTTAACCATATAAGAGTTAAACAGGATATATTTAAGTAAATTTTGATTTTTTTAATCATTTTTAAATATTTAAGGTGGACCAAAGGGTCCAAAGTGTAACATGTTAATTTTTAGGCCTAATTCATTTAGGTCTCTATTATGCCTATTTAGTGTTTTGGGGTTTAAGGGAAATGGATGAACTATGGAGTGTTTTAGTTGGCTTTATGTCATACATAAGTTTATATTTCAAATATATATCAAGCATGGAAATAATATTGGCTAACCAAGATGGGTTAGATGAGAGTATAGTATATATACTAGGCCTAATTGGCCTATTTGGAGAGTGTGTGCGTGGATAAAATAAAATAAGAAGAGCCTTTAAAAGAGAAATATTAGGTCATTTAGGACCATTATATGTTTTATATATCATCCATTTTTGACTGATCAGATTCATGTGTTAACAATTCATTATACCTAACAGTCTAAAGGGTGTCTTGGTTGAGCGAATGAGCTAGGAGTGCCTACCTAGAGAAGAGAAGCAAGTTTGAAAGTGCTAGAATAATAAAATGTCATAATAAGGTGTATAAGACATCATATCAGTGGTGTAAATTATATTTAAGGTGGTGTAGTGGGTGATTAATCACCTAGGGGGTTGTAGCCTCCTTGCTAGTTAGAGCTAGCTAAAGGTCTAGTAAGTGCTGGACTAAATTGAGGGGTGGATGCTCCTTGATCAGTTAGAGCTAGGATAAAGTCTCATATTTGTGATATCCTTATAGCAATGTATTCCATTGGTTTTTAGGATTTAGATTTGGTTTTATCCCCCATGAGGGTTTCGTACATAGATGAGGTGTACTTGTGTTAATTGATCTTGATCTTCTCATGTGTTGATTTGTTCATGTTATGCTTAAGTGTTTTTTTCATTGGGATGAAATGGAATTTAATTTTATATGCTGAGAAACTGATTCACCCCCCCCCCTCCCTCTTAGTATCTACCTCCAACAAGATGGAAGTTGGTGATGGTCGATTTGGTGGTGAGTTTTGTTTGTTGAGGTCCTTTTGTTGTTGTCAAGTGAGGACCATAAGAGAAGGTAAGAAAAAGATGATATGTTCTCACACCTCAAATAAAAAGAAATAAAATGAAGACTCAAGTCAAATAATTCATTCACTAAGAGTGTGTTAAATCCTAGTATTATTGTTTATCTCTCTTTTGGCTTATGCCTTATAAAATCATGAAGAGGAACTTGGCTTGAATAGATCCTAAACAAGGTAGTCTATGTTTAGTTTTGGGTTATGTTTAGGCACTCAAGAAGAAGTCTATATTGGATCAAGTACAAGTCTTTGTGATAGGGTTTTGGTCCCCTGACTTCATGATCCCATATCTAGTATGAAAACCTAGCCAATATATATTGATTACCAAAGTTTATACTCGACTAGAGAGCTAAGTTGGTTATCCACTTGATGATTAAATCCAATTACGATAAATGAGAAAGGGTAAGTGATACATTAGGTGATGAAATCCTAGTCAAGAATTGTCTCAAGTGAGTTTTATGTTTTTTTTTTTTGGTTAAAGTTTTGTGGTTGTGTAACATTTGTGAACTATGGTTAATTTTCTTTTCTTAATTAATCTATGTGAATTAGAAACAAGCAAGCAAACAATGGATGCAAGTTTTATATTAAACCCAGAATAAAATTTCAAATTTAAGGGAATGCATACAAAATCTCTAAATACAATCTAAATGCAAGTCTTAATCCTAATATGATTTCTTTTTTTATTTATTTCTTAAAAATGCATGGAAAATAGACTTTAACTTTTCCAAAAAAAATGGAACTAAAACTTGTGTTTTTATCTTTTTATTAATAAAGAAGGAAAGCTTAATTTTCCTAAAATGAAAATAAATGACTTTCACTAATGCAATTATAAAATTATTAAAACATATATGAAGCCAAGAAAACACAAGGGTCTCATTGGGCATGCCAAAATGTTTCTATCTAATTTTTCTTTTTCTTAAGTGTGAAAAGAATAAATTAGTGAAGAAGGGTGTGTAGAAGAATACCTGTTGAATGTGCACATTTTGAAGCTAGATTTTGTGATAACTCATTTTTATCTTGGGATTAATTACTTGAAATTATAAATCACTACCATAAAACTTATTGGTTAGACAAGTAGTTAGATGAATTGCCTAGCGTGAGCTAGATCCTAGAAGTGAAAGCTTTCTAGGAGGCTGTTAATCCACCTTATTTAAACACTTAAGTTGGTATATAAAAATGGAAATATCTGAATAAAATGATATAAAACTAAAACTAATAAAAAAAATAATATCAAATTAAATTAATAAAACGAAATTATTTTCTTAGAGGGCTAAAATAAAGCAACTAGTTTAAATAATGCTAATGCTGAAAATCAGTTAAAACAAAGTTATGGTTTTTGGTTTGGATTGATTTGATAAAGGTCAAAATAATTATTTTGTTGTGGTTTGGAAACGGTTGGGATGGTGAAATTAAATATTTTCAATAAAACAAGAGGGATAAATGGTCAAAAATAGGTCCAAAAAGGCAAAGGGGCAAATGGTCAAAATGAGGACAAGAAGACAAAGAGGTAAAGGGTGATCAAGAGTTCAAATAGATATGGGTAAGAGGATAAAATTAAAAGAGGGTAAGGAAGGAATAAATTGAAAGAAGAAGTATCAAGGGAAAGTGATAAATAAATTAATATAGCTAAACAACAATATTACCTAAATGCTTGAAGATGTTTGTTGATGAATATTAGCTTGTTGAATATCCTTGATGATTTTGGTAGATTTTATTTTCTTCATTCTCTTTTATTCCAAGATGCGGATTAATTACAAAATTATAAACTCCTTCAAAAAACTACAACAATATATTAATTACAAAAGACTAACTTCCCACTTAACCTTGGGTGAAGGAGAGTGGGTATTTATAGCATTTATTTTAAAGAATCATGAAAAATGAGGAATAGTAGAGGTATGGAACCATTTTCCATGTGGTTCATGAATGAGTAAAATATGAGGTTAGTGGGGATTCCCATTTTGGTTGGTGAGTCTCCCACTTTGCACATGAATCCAATTTTGAATGAGAATAATGCACATGGGTTTAAATGAGACCAAAGACTTTTCACCACCCTTACTTGTCTTCATTCAAGAACTTAAATAGATGGCACACAAAATGTTGCACCATTTTCCATGTTCTGTATGAATGAGTCAAAAATTAGGTTGGTGGGGATTCCCATTTGGGTTGGTGAGTCTCCTATTTAGGTTTAAAAGTCAAAAATGGGTTCCCTTTGTCTTTCCCAAAGCACTAAAGAGGTAGGTATCTCATTTTAAGGATAATTTCATGTGTAAAGGTAAAATACATGTTGAATAATGGCCCTTTAAGTTGAAATTTACCTTATTTCAAGGGGGGGTCTTGTGATGCTTAAATGAGGTCATTAAGCACCTTGGGAAAGGGTCTTAGGTGGGATATGGTGTCCCAACTCAAGCCACCTCACTTCTAAGCCATGTCATTTTCCCTATCACTTACCTATCACCTTCCATGTCACTTTTCATGTCACGTGCCATGTCACTTGCCATATCACATGCCATGCCACTTACCATGTCACATGCCATGTCATCATGAATAGTGATAGTGGGTCCCACAATGAATAATGATAGTGAATAATACTTTCAAATAGTATTTTTGAATAGGATAATAGTGATTAGGTTAGGTTTATAAGGGTTAATAAGGTTTATGGGTCCTTTAGGGGGTCTTAAGGCATTTAGTAATTGAAAATTATAAGTGTGTAGTTTTTTATTGTCTATAAGACCTTGGAAATCATGGTCCATGGCTCTTTAAAATGTATCCCCTAAATTAATTAGAAAAAAGGGAATCCTTTTGTATGTAAATGTTCCCCACTTAGTAGTAAAGGTTATCTTCATTTTTTCTTCCATATCCACTAACACCCAGTTATACCTTGAAAATCCATCAAGAAACGACATCATGGATGACCCTAAAACAACCTATATCACTTGGTCTAGAGAGGGTAATGATTAAATACTAAGGTTAGGGGAATATTGATCAGGCATGAGGTTGACTATAATGGAAGCTAATTCATCAATATATTTATTTACTTATCTAGGGATAGAGAGGATATTGAATGCATCAAAGGAATTTATCAGATCCTATACTCTAAATTTATAACTCTTGAGGTATGAGATCTTGCATTGGTACTTTATCTTCACCTGGTTGACTACAAGTTTAGAATATCCATAAACAAGTATCTCCTTGACCTTATTTTTAATAACAAATTGCAACCCTAAGATCAAATATTCATACTCAATTAGGTTATTGGTACATCATAATTGTAATCTATAAGATTCATGATATTATTTTTAAGTAGGGTCTATCAAGATAATACCAACCCCAAATCCAAACTTGCATTTAACACTATCAACACAAAGTTTCCATAAACTAGGTACAACCTGAGTGTTTTGGGAACCAACCACTTTTTTAGTGTCTAAGGTGAAGACTCCTTAATTAGAATCAAGTAAATTAACTCTTTCATTGACATCATTATACTTAGTAATCATATGCTTCATCCTTTGTTCTCTTTCTACTCTTATTTGGTTTGGAACACATTTCCAAGATATCCATACATGTGAAAAATTAATTGACATATATCTATTTAAACCCTTGGTATACTCTACACTTAAAATTAGTCCATATGTATTAGGAATGTCTACTACTTGAATGTCAATAAATTGTTGCACTCTAGGTTCACTGGCTAATTGCATGTGTATATTTAATATTTTCTCAATGACTCTAACTATTGATTTATCTAATTATATAACCACCCTATTAGACTTTATTGGGGTCAATTCAAGATATTCACATATTCCTACTGACATGATATTATTTAATGCCCCAAATTCTAGAATAAAATTTTGGAGAGTCTTACCAAATATCTTGATAGTGAGTAGGAATGGTGGAGATTCTACCTTGGTCATTTGCATGGTCATATTTAAACTGTTAGCCCTGGATGGATTCCTAGGATTATTAGAAAATGATTCCAATATAAAATCTCTTTGCTCTATAATTTTATTTTATTCATTTAATGTGATGTTGGCCTTAATTTTATTCATGTTTTCAATAATGTTATAGTTAGTCCTACTTGGGAAGTCAACTCTAGGTTTAGAAGAACTCCCTTTGGGTGGTTCAAGGTCATTCCTTGAAGTGGTATAAGGAGGGGTCCCACAATTATTTGGGGTATTTGAATTGGTTAGTGGTTGTTTCTACTCCCTATTCCTTGGGGGTAGGTCTTCAAGAATTGTTGAAATTCTTGAATCTCTTCAAGAATATTGTTGGTTCATTATCTTCCTAAAAAGGGAATTAGAATGTCTCTACCATATGGACTTGGTCGAATGACTTAGACCCAAAAGCATTTGTATAATTATCCTTGTTAGGGATTACTTTGAATGTGTCTGACTCTTCTTGAAAATATTCAAAGGTTTTGTATAATTTAATTCAATCAATCTCACCATGCTTAGCAATAGCATGCACTCTACAATAGTTAGAGCAATGTTAGTGAGATTGATGTCCATGGTCTTATTACTAGAAGAGGATTCATTAGCCTTGTTATTATTGTAGAATCTATCATTCTAGAATCTATTTCTTGGTCTATTTATCTTTGTGGAAAATAAAGTTCCTTCCCAAACTCTCACCAATATTACCAACTTGTTTTTACAACTGAAGAAAATTAATGTTTAGTTTTTTAACTATCTTTAATATAGACTCATTCTCACTCTTAGGGGTCTCATAATTATGAACCTGATTATTTCTTGTACCAAAGGTTGGTGTTAAGACTTTTTGATCATTATTAGTTTGGTGATTTAGGAATCCTAGATTTTGATTAGGAGTAGCATAGGTAGTGGGTAGTATGCTCAGAGCTACAAGTTGGTTAAGAGTAGGGTGTTTTGGTTATTATTGGGAAAAAGGTTCAAGGTAGGCATTCTTGGGTTAACATTGGGAATGGATCAAGCCATTTGACATTGTGGTTACATTTGAACACTAATAAATTCTAATTTAGAATAGACTTGGGCTAATGAAACTATAGCTAGAATAGATCTCTTTAGGAACATAGAAGTCATGAGGTCTACTACATCCTTGTATATTTCCAAGGCTAGGACATCATTAGGCTTATAAGGTTCCATGGTCCTACTAGACATATTTTGGAATCTAGAATTGAAATATCTTATAGGCTCACTTGTATTTCTCTTGATGTTGTGAATTGATGATAAATGATACAAGGACTAATAATATTTCTAAATTGGTCAATAAAAAGAGTGTTGAAATCATTCTAGGAAATAACACAATCATTAGACAAATTAAGGAACCATTCATATGTTGCATCTTTGAAAGTAAAGGTAAATAACCTACATGCTACATCCTCACGTATGAAATTTAATAATATTAAAGAATATTTAAAATACTTATCATGTTCCTCTATAGTTATAACACTAGTTGGATTGAATATGGGTAAATATTTCTCAGGGTTATGTGGTAAATCATGGACTACACCTTGTACATTAATAGGTGAGATTCCTAACCAAGCCATACTTAGATGTGGTCTGAATGCAAGGGTGCCTTGAATAGGAGAATTGGTTAAAGACTTGGAAAGTCTTCATCTACATCTATCATGTCTAGTTATTTAATGATTTTTTAGCTTGAGAAAAGGTTCTCTTATTTTTTAGCATGATTTGGTGTGAATTCTAGGTAGTTCCAACTTGAAGGTTTGAAATCCTATTTGAGATATGGTGTATCAAGTTAATATTTATAAAGATCAAGGAATAAACATGAACACTAAACTAATTTTTTAAAGATCTACGTAAATAATGATAAAGGACATCAAATTTCAACTAAGATAGCTTGAAAATATATCTTATTATGAAAAAAGAGTCAATATTTACAAATTTGAGCCCAAAATGAATCAAAATGCGTAGGAGATCACCTAATATTCAAACAAAGTAAGTTGTTTTAATCTTAAATGCTATAGATCTTCAAGTTAAAATATATATTTATGATAATTAAAGATTCATTTCCCTAAGAACTATCATATTTGCCTTATGAATAATAAGATGGGTCAAAATTTTCCAAGACCAATGATCTTTACACTTTGGAGAAAACATTTACTCAAAGGTTCAAATATAACATCAAACTTTGATCAATTAACACCTATATTGACATTCCCTCCTTATAACACTAGTGGAGCTACTCTTGTTGATGCCTCTAAGTGTACCATAGGTGCTTTCAGTGTTTAGAGAACACTTCTAATTTTAGAATCTTAAGAATTCATAGCATGAGTTGTAGGTATTTGGAAATTGTAATTCCTATGGTGGAATAGGGGCAAAGCAAAGTAGACTTTTCCACAATATTTATATTATTTGGTGGTTGGGAGCTACCTTGATCCAAGCCTTTGTGAATTCTAGTTAATCTTGATCAAAGTTATAAACTACACTAATCTAAGTGAACATTTGACAATGAGATCTAAGCTATAGTGAGTTATTTTAAAAAGGGGGATAAAAATAAGGGTAAGGAAGAAAGGAAGTGAATGTGATTGGTAATCTTTATCTCAAACATTATGATAAAGTCTTAGTTGATTGAACATGCATTTAAACTAGTATGTAATGCAAAATATCTAATGCTCAATTTTCACTACAACCAAGCAAACTTCTAAGGATAAGTTGAAAATACAAGTAATAACCAAGTATGCTTTAATGTTTTGCTACTACATATAGATATCTAATGCACATATTTGATGCATAATAAATTAAAGTGAAGCAACTTATGATCTTTTCAACTAATCTAGCATAGCATAGATTAGCAACCTTGAAACAAGAATGCAATTCATAATTTAAAGAAACCATTCAAATTTGATATCTAGAGAAGCAATTGAGATAAAATCTAGTAACCCTTAACATAACCATATAGACAAAAAATTTAGAATTCCTTTGTTGTATTAATTTTTATAAGTATACAATTATTTACTCAAAAATCTCTTCGATTACAAAATGGTAACCCTACCTATTTATAGAAATCATAGGTGGTGTACAGATCAATTTTCAAGATACATATGTGTACAATAAGGACAACTACCCTTGTATTAAAATTATAAAATACATATGACCTTGTATGTTGGACTGACCTAAAAGTTTATATTCTAACAAACTAGTATATACTTATAAAATAGAATATTCTATTCTTATAAATGTGTGAAAAATTATAATCTATATAATCTTCTATCAAGTTAGTGGTGGGCCCTTTGGCTCTCTTTATTGGAGGATTTTTTTGGCCTTAGTGTGTTACTCCCTGATTAGTTCCAAATCTACTAAAGGCTTCATCAAACATCCACCCTCTTGGTCTACCAATTTATTGAATTCTTTGTCATTCCTTACCATGGCCTCATTGATACTTTTGGCCTCTACAATTCACTCTCCCAAATTAAAGATGATATCCATGATCTTATGGATCTCACTGCTAGACTGACCCTAGCTCTTTCCCTTTATTTCTTAAATGGTGGTAGTGGCTCTCTATTTGAACTCTTCATCATCTAATAACCCAATGGTAGTGGGTTATGAAGGTTTTGTTATGATGGTTCCAAGGAGTTTCTCAATCTTACTCATCAAAGTCTCATCTTCCTTCACATGTTCATTGACATTATTGTGCCATGTGCTCAAATATTTTAGTTTATCTAAAATATTTCCTAGGACTACACTCAAATTTCCTAGGCTAATATTTCTAAAGCTTGGGATTTTCCTTTCTACCTAAATATTAATGAGCTCAGCTATTTGATCTTCTAAATCTTGCCACTGGATAACCAAGGATTTAGCTTCTTTAGGTTGTTGTATCAAGGCACTCTATCTAAGTTTGATGACCTTTAAGGATTCAAACATGTCAAATAATTATTCACCTAACATTCTTATCATCTCATCAGGTAGAGAAAGCATGGCATAGTTTTCAAGGTCTTACTTCTCCTTCCTCAAGTTGGCAATCTATTATTTCAATCCCCTAATTCCTACCATTGCTTGTCTTGATTGATCTCTAACTAGGCTCTCCACATCCTCTTGGTGAATGGTATTCTCCCCTAATTCTTGTCCTCCCATTAGAGTTAGGCCTACAAATGGTTCCACCCTTTGAAAGGTGAACTCCTCTATACCCACCATAGCCTTCCTTGTGGTGATCTTTTCTAGCCCTGAAGTGTCTGGATTAAAATGTACCATAGTGGTGGGCTCAGCAAGCTTGGTGGTCTATGAAATTTCCACCTTTTTTCCATTTGACTCCTTTAGAGCATATATTTTCTTGTCACTAGGACCCTTTGATTCTACTAGTCTTCTTTCTTCTTTTTCTTTCATAAATTCAAGAACCCATGATTGAAATTCTTCACATACATCAATGCTAATATTCTATGTCAATTCCCATTAATGGGCCATGGAGGGAATATTTTGGATTTTTTCATATATGAACGAATCTAGAATGACTAGCCCATGGATGGATAACTCATCACTAAACATATTTATATCTTGGGATGGATGGATAAATGGAATTTTTGGCTTCTTGGATCTGGTAGGGGCAAGGGCTAAATATGCTTTCTTCTTGCTCTAAGTTATAGTTGGAACTATGACCAACTCAAGTTCTTTTCCCTTATATTTCTCAATCCCCTCCATTTATTCATGATCCTATGAAAATTACCTTGCTCGGAGGTTAGGGCATTCATCTACTTCCTCTCTATTTGAACCATAGGCCTCTTCAATAACTTTAATCATAGCCTTAATTATTTCATATGGATCAAGATCTACCATGTCTACATGTTCCACCTAAGACGGTTGTTTTTTTAGAGGCCCTAAAGATGAGGATACTTCAACCAACCTCTCTTCCAATTGATTCTTACTAGGGTTCTAAGGTTGTCAAGATTCTACTTGAGGAGGTGGCTGAGGTGTTCTAGAGGTGGAAGGAAGTAGATGATACTAGGGAGGGTGCATTTACCTGATGGATTTTGTTGGTTTTTACTCTTGTGTTAGCTAATGTTCCAACTTAGCATTACACTCTTTAAGCCTAGTTAGTTGATGAGTGTTTTTTAACTCCTCATTTAATCAATATTAAATTGACATCTTATCAACTAGGGCTAGTGTCCAAAGCTATCTGCAATAAGGTATAGGATGGTAGATCTAGAAGTTTGCTTATGGGGGTGTTTGATGGTCCTATTATAACTTTGAGTAATGAAAGAAATGTGTCTTAAAATAATTGGTTCACTCTTTTGATAAAAAGGAAAAGATATAACTATTTAATAAAATAAATTCACTCTTTTTCTTGAAAGTAAAATCACACTCCTATTTATGCTTACATGGAAATGGAAATGTTTAACTAGAAAAGGAAATCTGCTACACATGTTTTCTATAAAATAAAACACACTTTGCTTATAAAGGAAATGACTTTGGAATAAGGAAATGGATTTTAAACTATAAATTTGTTTTGATGTTTTTATGAATGAATGCAAACATTAACAAGATTCTAATTAGTTATAAGAAAATGTTAATATAACATAAGGATCGTGCACAACTCTTGGTTCCAAGGAGAGTGGGCCCTTACTCTTCTTAGGCTCAGGAACAAAGATTAATCAATGCTAAAAATTAAAGTGATAATTCATAAAATTGAAATGATTACAATCTAGCTAAAACCTTTAATATTCTTGTACGCATCTTTCCTCTATTCTCTAATAATTTTCAATGACAAAAGTCTTACCTTTTATACTAATACAATCAACTCAAAATACAATGCAAAGAAATAGGATTCCTTGGTCGATCCACTCATACAAAGATAGGAGATTGAATTTCCAAGAGATCCAATTATTTTGATGAAATAGATATACTATCCTATAATAGTCTTAATTTCCAAATATATACAACTTTATCAAAAGCAAATCTTATAAAATAGTAGGTGGGTATTTTCCTCATTTGACTCTAGCTAGAATGATTCTCTCTCATCTTATCTAGCCACCATCTTCCCTACTTATAGCTTTATCTTTACAAAAGCCATGGAATTGAACTTGTAGAGTTGGTAGGAATGAGCCTATAGAGTCCATAGAAACAAGCTTGTAGAGTCCATAGAAACAAGCCTATAGAGTCCATAGAAACAAGCCTATAGATTTCATAGAAAAAAGCCTATGGAGTCTATATAAATAAGCCTATGGAGTCTATAGAAACATTCTATGTGAATTTATAGGTTTGTTTGATGGAGATAAAAATTAAACTTTCACTATACATCGCCTATGTCTTCTTCTTGAGAATTATTCACTAAAACATGCTATGTATTAGATATTAATGACAAAGTAAAGGTTTAGTCTTTGGTTCAATATAAACAAGACAAATATCTACTTTCCATGTAATAGTTATCTAACAATCTATGATTTGCATAAGATAATATCCTTAGAGAGATGAATTGAGGGAAATAACATGTCAATAATGAGCCATATTATGAGCTTATCATCTCCCCAAGGATTTACCTTTTGTAAGTCCCATTGAAAATATTCATTGGTGTTTGTATCTCTAGCATCTACTTTCCACACACTAACTCAAATCATAGTCATCAAATTCATCTATTATATGCTTGTCTAAATTACTTGTAAACCCATGATGTTCTTGAATCATTTGTTTTTATATATTGAATTGCTCCTCTGATTGTTGAGCCCAACTCTACCATCCTAGAATAGGTATGATCAACAAAGGGGGTCTATATCTCATGCCAATCCATTTCTTTTCTCCTCCAAAGTTTATTACCTCTATTAAAATTTACAAAATTTAGGAAGCTCTCCTCATACTCCATATTAAGTTATTTGGAGACATGGCTTCTCATCTTTTAAGAGGCATTAAAATTTGATCCCACCTTTGTACACTTGTAGTCACCACTGAATCAAAACTCTATCTTGAAAACAAGTCAAAATAAATATCACAATCATATAAAGCTGTTAAATAATGCATTTTAACTTCATCACTTAAATAAGCATAGTTATAATTATATTTAATCAATCTAGGGATAAGAAAGGCTAGTCTGATACAAAATACTATAGTCTTAGCATGATTTGTATACTCCTTAAATCTATTTTTCCATACTAGTTGATTTTTGAATGTAGAATGCAATTCCCTCAATTGAACTTCTCCTACATGAAGGTTTATTAATAACTTATTGTGTTCATGGTCTCTTATGATCAAATCATGCAAATAAAACTCAAAAACAAATCTTGTTGATCAGGTTCAACACTATAGAAAATTCCTAGAAATGTTTTTGGCTATGAAATCTTGTAAAGAAGATGACAAGAGATCCTCAAAAGACACCATCTATAAAATTGTTCAAATAAAAACAAACTATATGTAGGAGAAGGATTCCTACATGCCAAAAGAGATTCCCCTAATTTGCATGCATCTTACAAATTTTCTTCTAAATTTTGGACCTTAGCTTCTAATTCTTTCTTTTCATTTTATAATATTTTGTTTGAAGAAGTTACAACTTTATTTTTATTTTTAAGTATGGAATATTCTTCTTTAATTTGATTTAGAATATACAAGGTAGGAATACCTGGACAACTTCTTTGAAAACTTCGGTCAACAAATACCTTAGGAGGAGAGGGTGCAACATTAGAAGGTGCTTTGGAAGAGTTTACCAAACTCTACAATCTCCTATTTTCCTTCATATTTTCTACATATATATAGAGGTTTATTTGTTTACTGTCATTGTCCTTTATTGTCTCTTCTAATCTATGAACTTCTTCTACATGATTGGCAAATGTTGTGTCCAATTTTTACACCAATAATGAGTTGAGATTATCCTTATTTTGTAATTGACTGATCAAGTTACCAATGTCAATTGTTTATTGTTGCTCTAGAGCTTGAGATTGAGAAAGCTTCAAGGTTAACTACATAACATGATCATTTATATTAGAGGACTCACATTTATCATTTGTGCATATAGTTTTTCCTTTATTCATTGTAGTTTTAACTGAAACATGTGGTTGTCCTACCATAATTGATTCCTCTACCATGATTATCTCTTCTTCTAAAATTGGCTCCTCCATTAGGATTGGAGAGTTCCTTTAAAAAGGAGTTTCTTCAACATCTACAATTATAGGGATATGTTGATGTATGGGGGAATGAGATACCATTTTAAGACTATCAAGAATGTTTGCAGCCTCTTATTCATCTTCATCTATCATAATTATCCTTCTCCTTCTTTTGGTCACTCTCTGAGCTACACTCAGTTGTCTTTCCTTTTCAACCATCAAACCCTTAGTATTCTCATGCTATATAGCAACCTTTCATTTTAATTTTCTTCTTCCTAACAAGGGAATTGGTTGCACTACAGATTGTTGAGGTTCTTATGGGGACCTTGAAATTATAGGGATTTGAGACCTTGTGATTCTTCTTAAAGAAGAAGAGATTTATGTTGAGACTACAGTCTATGATTTCTTCTTTAGAGTTATTTTCTCAACTAATATAGTAGGTCGAGATTAATGTTCTTGTGGTAAATTTGAGGTTTCTTGTGTAGAAAAATTTAGAATTGGTTGTGTTACACTATTCAAAAATTCCTCCCAGACCTCTTATCCTTGCTGAAGGAAGTGATGTTGGATAATAAGGTGAATAAGGCCATAGTGCCTAAGAGAAGCATTAGGAGTTGTAGTCATAATTTGAAGGACACCATATAATAAAGATGGGAGGTTAATCTTATAATGAGGGTTTTGCCTCCCATGATTAATGTGTATTAATATTTTCATGACATCTACTCTTAAAAGATTGTGTTGCCCCTCACAAATGATATATTTGAGTACCCACTTGGCTAAAAATTTCCAAGGTTTAGGAAGTGAATTTCTACTAATTTGTTTTGATTTTCCCTTGAAATCTATTAGACATAAAGTCCTAGTTTTCTCATTACCATTAAACTAAATAATTAAATCACTAAATGGAATTCTACCTATAGCTCTCATTCCCTCTTCTAGAACTTATATGATTTGACTTATAATTTGAGTTAAAATAGGAATACAAATACCTTTAACAACTAAAAATTTAAGGATGAGATTAGTGATGAATTCTCTTACCATTATTTCGTGGAAACCCTATAAATTTTTAATGAAAGGTAGCCAACCATTTTCTCTAAACATTGCCATAGAAGCTTTGTCTTTGTGAAAATTTACTACATTCTTTGGCTCTGATCTCATTTTTTGTCCCATTTCTACTTAGATTTTTAGACAACTCTATTTCTTTAACTCAGATTAGGGTTTAGACCAACTTTTATCAAAATCTTTAGGCAATAATCATTGAGGATTTGTAGACCATCTTATGTTGAAATTAGTAGGAATAAAATGGTTTGTATGAAACTCCATAGCTGCATGATTTTTTAGTTTGATATAATTACTTGATATAGTTCAACACCACACATTTCTACAGAGTGTGCCAACCATTTTGTCAAATTATTATAAATTAAATAAAATGATGATGTGGCACTTTGATGGTGATAGTGATCTATCACTTCATTTAAGACCCCTTTTATAACATCCCATCATTATCATTATTAATGATGCAATTGATTGTACCAAAGCTACACACTTATCCACACACCTTTGGCAGCTTGTTTGCATGCTTCTTCATTATGGTATGTGTCATGTCATTCCATTTTGGAAGGCTCAAGTTTGGCTCATCTCCATAGAATAAGTCTTAATTAAATCAAAGATAATTAGTTAACAAACATAGATAAATAGAATATGTCTCACTTACTTTTGACCTTAGATTTATCCTTTGCTCACCATTTATCCTGCACAAATAAGTTTGCATGGATTAGTCAACAGGTGTTGAAACAATAACTTTTATTGCATGGAGAAGACCAATAATAGTGACATGATGAGATTATATTTTATATATATATATATATATGTATGTATTGTTTTTTCCCTTTGACCAACCAGTAGCTAGTTTTCTAGGCATGCATTGTCAACAGTGTCCCTAGAAAGATTTTCAATATATATATATATATATATATATATGTATATATATATATATGTATATATATATATATATGTATATATATATATATATATGTATATATATATATATGTTGGTTTTCTAGCCAAAGCCCTTTTGCAATGCATAGCCAGCCAACAGCTAGTTTTCTGGGCATGCATTATCAATAGTGTCCCTGGAGAGATTTTTAATATATATATATATATATATATATATGTATATATGTATGCATATATATATATGTATATATATGTATGTATACATATATGTATATGTATGTATATATATATATATATATATGTATATATATATATATACATATACATATATATATATACATATATATATGTATATATACATATAGATATACATATACATACATAGATATGTGTGTGTGTGTATGTATATGTATATATATATATATATGTATATATGTATATGTATATATATACATATATACATATATATTGAAAGATCCCTTTATAAATTTGGAGACACAAAATATATAGGTTCTTACAAGACAAAGATATAAATCTAATCGTTTGCATTTAGAGTATGCTGATACAAAAATATATTGCCCAAATTTGCTTCAACAGTGAATAATAAAAATTAAAGTACACAGCAATACTATAGAAAGTATAATGAAGTCCAAATAACCAAGAACCTAGAAGTATGCACAGATCTGGATGCTGTGTCAAAAACACAGTCACCGACATCAGTGATTCTACCGACATCGGTCGATAAACTATCATCATCAGTTGCCTGTGTCTGATCTCTGCCTACCTATGACTATCTGCCTACTGATGTCAGTCACTGATCGGCTAATGTTGGTCTACCTACTGATGTCGGTCACTGTAATACTCTGTGGCCTGTAACTATGAACTGTGCCCTTCTTCCCTTTTTTGAATCCATTGGTACGGCCTGGTACCAATCTGTGCAAATTTCATATAGCACCTGATCTAAAGATATATATATCTTAAATCAAATCTAATGAATAAATACCTGGAAACCTCTACATATGCTAAACACCTGATATACCTAGTGAATGACCTCTGAAGCCCCAGATTTGATCAATAAGCACAATCTAAATTCCATCATGAATCCACCCCTAAAAAGTGTTGGGTTTTCATCCAACTCTTCTCCAATCTGCTGAAGGTTTGCATCCTCATAGATTTTAGCTAAATCATAGATTCAAGCTTCACAATACTCAGATATTTTAGCAACCAAAGATATGCCAAATGCTTTGCCCTCAACTTTTTTTAAAGGCTCCCAGGAAACTTCTAGAAGAAGTCAACTTTATTTAATATGTTATTTTATTTATTTCCATAATAATTAAATTAATTAATTAAAGTTATCCTTTTGAATAAATCTTAATTTTTGGACAACTTAAATTAATTAAATTAATTAAACCATTTTAATAGAAATTTGGGGACATTACAGTCCTCCCTTCCTGGAGATTGCTTGTCCTCAAGCAATTCGCTCTTGATACCCAACACCAACTTCCAAGATTCCATATTATTCTCAAAAATTTGCAAACTCTTCTATCAGAAACACCATGTTGCAAAATATCTGTGAATAAATTCTCATTATTTCTCCTAGAGAGTAGTGTGATAATTCTCAACATGTAATTAGCAAATTCACCATCACATACCTTAGTCTTCGCAAAAGACCGCTACGCTACTCTGATTACCATGCTCTCCAAATCCCCATAAGAATGATGACTCCTAATTGGGGGTGAATATGTAATGCAACAAATAGAATCATTTACCTCATCACCCATAAAATGAGACTCCATCTTCTGAAATGACCCCTCCTTAGGTCCTTCGTCTTATGCTGCCCTCAAGATAATCTTCTTTCCCCTAGAAAGGAATTCTAACTGCATACAGTGGTGATCAATAATGTAATGCCCAATACCCTGTAACCACTGCATGCCCAAGACCACATCATGATCCTCTAAAGGAAACACATAAAAATCATTGGTCAGAGTGTAATCCCCCATCTGAATACTAAGTTGTGGAATCCATTTGGTACAACCCAAAACTGCACCATCTGCCACCTTTACTCCAAAACCACCAAACTTCTCATACTATAATCCATGCCTTCCCACTAACTTCTGGTCAATGAAGTTATGTGTAGCACCTGTATCTACCAAGCTCATGACCCACTTACCCTTAAGTGTACCTTTCAACTAAAAGGCATGAAAGTTAGGATAATTGGAGAGGGTAGCCATAATTGCTTTGGCTGACATCAAAGGCTCTGGGGTGTCTAACCCCAACTGTGTCTAAACCTACTCAATATTATCCTCAATGTCAGTATTAGGAACCTCCTCATCTCTAGACTCAGAAGTTACCTCAATCAAATGAACCTTTCCTTTACCCATGCAATGGTGTCTTGGTTCCCATGGATCTTTGCAGGAAAAACATAACTTTTTCCTCCTTAAGTCATTCCTAGTCTCCTGATTCATCCAAGGATTTATAGAGGATGACCCTTCTTTATTTTGTGGTGTGTTGGCCTTCTGTATAGGCCAAGAGTCTGTGGCTATTTTCTTATCACCCTGATAAGAAGTGGGAACAGTATCTAGTCTCAATGTCACATCAATGGCATCCTTAAGAGTGGCTGGTTGGAAAGCATGTACCAGTCCCTTAAGTCTATCCTATAATCCCTCAATAAATAACATCACACTCCGTCTCTGAGGCATATCAGGTACCATAACCGTAATACGCTAAAACTCATTAATATAAGCTTTTACGTGACCACTCTGTCTAAGATGAGCCAACTCCCTATAGTAAAGTTCTATATCCTTACGGTCAAACCATTTAATGAGTCACTCAGTGAACTCAGCATAGGAGTGAACTAAGGTGTGATCCTGGGTGACCAATCCATGGTGCCACCAATCATATGCAATCCCCTCTAAATGCAACACTACAAACTGAATGGCCTCACACTCAGGCATGGGCCTCAAAGAAAGATATATGTCTAGCTTGTGGACCCAAGCTCTTGCACTAGTCTCTCTAGAGCCATTATATGGAGCCAATGTAATCTTCCTTGTAGCTCTATTGAGGTCATGATTATGTTACTGTTGTGGTGGTCTATTACCCTGATCTCCCCTAAATCTGGCTATGTCTCTATGCTACGCACAATACTAGGGAAAAGGAAAAACCTCCCTAACCTCTAGGGGTAAAGCTCTCCACTCTGTTATGGCTGCCAAAATGAACTCTTGGAACCCAATCTCTGGTGGCTCCACCTGTACTAGTTGTCCACCTGGTACAAACTGAGGCAGTAATGGTCTATTTGGAGTAGGTGTATGATGATGATTTTGCCTAGAGGAATGATGGGAGCTCCCCACTGAAGAATGGGAATGGTGACTATGCTGATTGGACTGATGGGTATGATGACTACCTATCACTGAAACTGATCTATTCCTCCTACCTCTGTGTCTATCCACCTTTAAACGATCCATAGTATCCTATAATCAGTCTAGAACCTGAACAATCCTGGGCTGGGTAGTGATGAGGGTCCTCATCATCTCTCTTTCTACCTCATCCTAATTTCTATGGGCATTCCCCTGTTCTTTGGCCATGATAGGTTCCTATCCTAAACCCAACTCTCACTCGTACTAGGCTCTACTATCTGTTAAGTATCTATGGATTATATCAAATCCTCCTGGATGCATAGAAATAAAATATATTTTACCCCTATAGGTTGGCAAGATGCATGGCTCTGATACCACTGAAAGATCCCTTTCTAAAATTGGAGACACAAAATATATAGGTTCTTACAAGACAAAGATATAAATTTGATTGTTTGCATTTAGAGTATGTTGATACAAAAATATATTGCCCAGATTTGCTTCAACAGTGAATAATAAAAATTATAGTACATAGCAATACTATAGAAAGTACAATGAAGTCCAAATAACCAAGAACTTAGAAGTATGCACAGATTTAGATGCTGTGTCAAAAACACAGTCGCTGACGTTGGTGATTCTACCGACGTCAGTCGATAAACTATCGTCATCAGTTGTTTGTGTCTGATCTCTGCCTGCCTATGACTGTCTGCCTGTTGATGTCGGTCACTGATTAGCTGATGTCAGTCTACCTACCAATGTCGATCACTGTAATACTCTATGGCCTGCAACTGTGAACTGTGCCCTTCTTCCCTTTTTTAAATATGTTGGTATGGCCTGGTACCGATTTGTGTGGATTCTGTACAGCACCTGATCTAAAGATATATATATATATATATAAATCTTAAATCAAATATAATGAATAAATACCTAGAAACCTTTGCATATGTTGAGCACTTGATATACCCAGTGAATGACTTCTAAAGCCCCAGATCTGATCAATAAGCCCAATCTAAATTCCGTCACGAATCCACCCCTGAAAAGCGCTAGGTTTTCATCCAACTCTTCTCCAATCTGTTGAAGGTTTGCATCCTCAGAGATTTTAGCTGAATCACAGATTCAAGCTTCACAATACTCAAAATATTTTAGCAACCAAAGATATGCCAAATGCTTTGCCCTTAGCTTATTTTAAAGGCTCCCAAGAAACTTCTAGAAGAAGTCAACTTTATTTAATATGTTTTTTTATTTATTTCCATAATAATTAAATTAATTAATTAAAGTTATCCTTTTGAAGAAATCTTAATTTTTGGACAACTTAAATTAATTAAATTAATTAAACCATTTTAATAGAAATTTGGGGACATTACATATATATACATATATACATATATATATATATATGTGTGTGTGTGTGTGTGTGTGTGTGTGTGTGTGTGTATCGATATATGTATATATATATGTATGTATATATGTGTATATATATATATATATATATATATTGAATATTGGATCATCAAGGAGCATGTTCTCTAAAAGAAGTAGATTCCTCCAAAAAGGCTATTTGATCTTTTATCTTTTGAAAAAAATCTTCTTTTTTAAGAGGTTTCTGATAAAGCTTCAATCTATGTCTATTGAATAATAGAGCTCTTATACTATCATCAATATGTATTATCTTAACAAAACCATTTTCAAAGACCTCCTCAATCTGATAAGGTCCCAACCACCTTGTTTATATTTTTCTTTTAAACTATTGAAATTTGGAATCAAACAATAGTGCCCAATCTCCTTTATAAAACTTTTGTTGCTTGATCTATGAATCATGCCAAAATTATATTTGATGTTGTACCAATTTAGTTATTTGTAGTGCTTCCATCCTCATCTCATCAAGTTGAATAAGATATAAGAGTCTTTCCTTTTGTATTTCATTTAATTTAATCTCTACTTCTAAATTTTTTTTCAAAGTTTGTCATTCAAATTCAACAGAGAATAAGGGATTCTTACCATAAACCAATTCATAAGGTGAAAATGTAGTTATTGTTTTCCAAGTAGTATTACAGGCCCAAACAGCTTCTGCTACCTTATTTGCCCAATCTTTTTTGCTAGAATTAACAATCTTTGTTAAAATGGTTTTCAGTTCTCTGTTGATGACTTTAATTTATCCATTAGCCTGTGGATGGTATTGATATGTTTTTTGTGTTGAGTTTGATATACTTACATGAAGTGATTTATCATGTTTGACATGAACTACAGTCCTCAATCTGAGACTATCTCCCTTAGAGCACCAAATCTTTGCATGATTTTAAAATATAAGAAATCAGCTACCATCTATTCTCTTGCATGAGTTAATACTTCCACCTCCACCCACTTAGTCATATATTTCATACATACTAGGATATATTCTTTTCCTCTTTAAGGAGGATCCACAAGACCTATAAAATCAATTCCCCATTTCTCAAATGGTTTTAGAACTAATTAAGGATGAGCATCCAGAGGCATCTCTATTGAAAGAGTAGGTTGTCCAATTTTTTGACAAGCATCATAGTGTTTGACATATCTTTGTACTTGCTGATGAAGGTGAGGCCAATAGTATCCTACTCCTAGGATTTTGTGTATGGTTCTTTAAGATGAGTAATGACCTCCTCCTGGTTCATCATAACAAGCTCTGATGATATCATAAGCTTCAACATTTATCACACACCTACGAAACACATGGTCAGGTCCAAGTTTAAATAAAATTCTATTAATACATTTAAAAGAAGAAGTTTCTTTGATTAAACATTTCTTTTATTTTTTTGAAAATTGTAGAGGAAACTTCTTTGTAGCAAGGTAATTGGCTATATCAGCAAACTATGGGGATTTTGATGAAATAGAAAATAGTTGTTCATATGGAAAGTCATCTTTTACTAGTTTTTCTTCACCTGTTGTGTTCATTCTTGACAAGAAATCAGCAACCACATTATACTTCCCTAGTTTATCTATAATAGTAACATCAAATTCTTGTAAGAGAAACAACCATCTAATAATCCTACCTCCCACAATTGGTTTGTTGGTAAGGTATCTAATAGCTGAATGATCTGTATAGACAAATATCTTATAGCATATTATGTAGTGTCTGAATTTGTTAATTACATAGACTACAACTAGGAATTCCCTCTCAGTTGTGGTGTAGTTTCTTTTAGTAGGTGTCATGTTTTTACTAATAATATATATAGCATACATGTTATCCTTTTCATCATTTGTCCAAGGACTAATCTTATTGCTATTTTGGAAGCATCTATTGATATATGAAATGGTTGAGTCTAATATGATCCCCTCAATACTAGAGTAGTAATGAGTTTAGCTTTGATGGTCTCAAAAGCCTACTAGAAATTATCACTCCATTCGAATGTACTATCTTTTGTAAGCAAGGCAAACATAGGGGTAGTTATTTGGCTAAAATTATCTATGGAGCTTTTGTAGTAACCAATATGCCCCAAAAATCTCTTAATTTTAGTTTGTGCTTGTGGGATGGGTAAATTGGAGATTATTTCAACCTTCTTTGGATCTACTTGAATGCCTTTTCCAAAAATATGGTGTCCTAGCACTATTCCTTCATCCATAATCAAAAAACATTTCTCATGGCTCAAAGATAATTGATGTTCTTCACATCTGATTAATACTCTTTCCAAGTTGGTAAGATCCTCTTCATAAGTTCCACCATGAACAGTTAAATTATCCATATATACTTCAACACAATCATTTATAAGGTTAGAGAATATTTCCAAAACTACTCTTTGAAAGGTTATTGGAGCATTATAGAGTCCAAATGGGAGTTCTTGGTAAGCAAAAGTTCCTCGAGGGTAGGTAAATGTGGTTTTATCTTGATCTTCAGTTGCTACTATTATTTGGTTATACCCACTAAACCCATCTAAGAAAGAAAAAAAATCTTTTTCCTACTATGTTATCAAGAACTTGATCAATGAAAGGTAGAGGAAAATAATATCTTAGTGTTGCTTTGTTCAGTTCTTTATAATCTACATATACCCTTAGTTTTCCATTTTTTTGGTCACAATTACTAGGGTTAAACCCACTAGATATCTGAGATGGGGTAAATAAACCCAACTTCCAACAATTTTTGGATCTCTATTTTGACTATTTCCTTTAATGTTGGGTTTATTCTTCTTTGTGGTTGTCTGACCAGTTTGACAGATTTTGTGTAAATTTCATGAGTGCATATTCTAGGGTGAATTCTCTTCATGTCGATATAATACCAAGAAAAATCCTTGGTATGTCTTTCTAGTACTTCAAAGAGTTGATATTCCTCTTCATTTGTTAACCAATTATTGATGTTCAAAATCTTTCTAGATAATACCATAATTGGTTTTGTTCCTAGGTAGTTGGATTCTATTTCTTTGAATTCACTAATCGATGAGTTCAGAGGACATGGATGAGGATGTAGCTTATTAAACATGATTACATTATCAACAAACTCTTTTTTAGGAGGAATCAGTCTTGCTAAAGAATAATGGAATGCATCTAAGAAATGAGTTTGTTGTTGTTCTACAAATTTCCACACACTTTCATGAATCAATCCATGATCATATAGTGAGGAAAAAATAGAAGAAGTATAAGTCAAGGTTTCTTAATATTCTATCTAACCCAATAATCCTAAACTAAGGTAGTCCATAGTTTTTGGACTGATAGAGTCCATAGATTCTAGACTAGCAAAGTCTGTAGCTTTCAAACTGGCAGAGTCCATAGATACTGGGTACATGTCTCCATTTGATTCTTCTAAGTGTTTTTTAACTGTGATCATAGCTAAGGAGAAAAGGTTGTTTGATGTGTTATCTGATTCATTCACCTAAAGTTCTTGTATGTGATTTGTTGATGGTTTTATAAGAGGATACAAAAAGATGCATTTGGATTTTAACCCATTAGAAATGGTCATGTCTCCTAACCTACAATCAATTAATGCTACTACAGTAGCCAACCATGGTCTACCTATGATTATGGGATATCCTAGATTTTTTGTTTTAGGTTGCAAGACCATGAAATCTACTAGATATTCCCAAGACTCTATTAATACTTCAACATTTTCTATAGTCCCTTCTAGTTTAGTTACAAATTGGTCCACCATTTGAAGAATGGAAGTTGTGGGTTGCATTCTCATAAGAGATAATGTATGGAGAGTATCAGTTGTCATAACATTAATTTCTACTTCCAAATTTACCAAGAAGTTAGGAATTTATTTACCTTTAATTGTGACTATGATCACTAGGCTTCCTAGATCTGCATATTTTAAAACTAATAGTTTTCCTCCTAATAAATTAACAACTTTTCCATCAACATGAATGGTCCTTGAATATTTTTCTTTCCTCCCAGTTCTTGATACAAAGGTTTTTGATGATCTTATTCAATTCAGGTATATCCCTAATAGCTTGTAGTAGGCGTACCTCAATATTGTTCTTTTGCCACTCATGGACCAAGTTTGATTCTAGTTTAATATCAATTTCTCTTAATATTTTAGGAAAACGAACTACTAGTGTAGTAATTTTTTCTTTGTTTCCTTTAGGGCTCATTTTGATTTCAACTTCTCTAGTGTTTAATTGATATGATTCTATTTTTTCTTTTTCATCAGGTATCTTAGAAAGGATAACTGAAGGATTTTGTTTAGTTCTCCCTAATCTTAAATGTATGTCTAAACAATCAATAGCTCCAACATTCATTGTCTCTTCCTGTTCATTAACATAAATAGGTGCTAGTTGTTTATTTTTTAGATTTTCTATTGGTTGTGTAGGCATTGATGGTTGATTGATCTGTCCTTATTGTTGAATAAATGGGGGTGGTATTATAGTTTGTTGTTAAAGTGGTCTTCTTGGTAGGGTAAATTGTTGTTGTGGGTTCCACTTTGGATTCCATTGTTGATACTTTTGTGACATCCATTTCCATTTTGGTACCCATTGTTGTTGTAGATGTGGCACCATCCATGGGGGTGTTGGCATCCATTCTTGTCCTGCCCATGGATTTTAGATTGATGGAATTTGGGATTGATTCCAAAAAGGTGAAGGAACTAAAACATTCCATGGTGCCATCCATGGATTAATTAGGTTTCTTGCATGAAACTGTCATTGAGCCTAGTTTTGTGGGGCAAATTTTTGTCTCTAGATATAATTTACTTCTTTAGTGGACTAGACTTGTGTTTTCATTTGAGTTTTTGAAATAGGTAGAAGGGTGAAATATTTGGTATCATGATTTATTACATCATAGATCCCACATGATGAAACATTGGTTTTGTCTAGGGGTAGTCTCTAAGGGCATGTTTCTATCTACACTTAGGATAGTAAATTTCTAAGGGTTCTATTGCATTTGTCTTAGATTGAAGGCCATCTAAAGTACTGTTTAGTGTAGCTAGAATATCCATCTTTAGATTGGAAAATTCTTCCATTAGCTTACCCACTTTATTCGATTTCTCAAACCTTCCTCTCCTAATTCTGAGTTTTGTTCAAGTAGTTGGTACAAAGCTTAGAAATTTGATCAAAAGATAACTTATTTATATCTCCACCTCTCATTAGATTTAAAGAATCTCTAGTGTCTTCATCCAACCCTTTTAAGAAAACCAATTTTTGAACTTATTTAGTGAGTGGATAATTAGTTCTTTTATGAGTGAACATGAATCTATCCAAATAATCCTCTAAAGATTCATCCTCATACTATTTGATTTCCTCTTTTATTTCTCACACTCGATAATAATCTTGATACTTGTTCAAGAATTCTATCTCCATGTCATCCCATGTTCTAAGAGAATCACCAGGTAAACCCATAAACTATCTCATAGCTGCATCTTTAAGTGTAGAAGGAAAAAATTTTAATTTGTGGCTATCTATTGTGTAATCATAGGTTTGACATAGCACCTTAAACTCAAATAGGAATTGATATGGATCTTTTGTAGATCTTCCCCATAAATTTGGTAGATTAGGTAGTGAAAATATTTTTCATGGGGGTTTGATCATTATGATCTACAAAAATAGGAAAGGAAAAAGTCTTTCCTAGTTGTGTAAGTTGTTGATTTGGTTGGAGAGCCATATTTTCTTCTTCTGATGATGTTTTAAAGCTGGGATGATTTTTCCATTGAATATTTGTGGTATCAGTTATGGCCTGTTCAAATCTCTCAAAATTTTCTTTAGCTATGGATATTTGAAATGCTTATTCTAAGTCCTTGGAAATTTCTAGATAGTGTCTTCCTACAAGAGATTATTCTTGAGGAATTTGTCATATGGGGTTTACTTGTGGCAATGGCCTAGTTTCTATCCAAGTTGCTAAAGATTCTTGTAGATAGGTTTCATTTGTAACTTCTGGTTCACTACTCAGAGATGTTAAAGGAGTTTTAACTCATGTTCTTGGTGTAAATTTTGGGATGAATCATCCTTTAGAGTCTCTATGATGGTACATCAATTTATTGAATTATTTTGGGATTTTATGGTTTCTACAAAAAAAATTGTTTTTTTACTCTAGACCAATAATTATTGCCTTACTAATACCTTATTTCCCTAGCAACAATGCCAAAAATGATGAGTTTCATTCAATTACTTATTTAATCAATATTCAATTGATGTCTTATCAACTAGGGTTGGTGTCTAAAGCTATCTGTAGTAAGGTATATGATGGTAGATCTAGAAGTTTGCTTATAGGGGTGTTTGATGGTCCTATTCTAACTTTGAGTAATGAAAGAAATGTGTCTTAAACTACTTGGTTCACTCTTTTGATGAAAATTAAAAGATTTAACAATTTAATCAAATAAATCCACTCTTTTACTTGAAAGTAAAATCACACTCCTATTTATGCTTGCATGGAAATGGAAATGTTTAACTAGAAAAGGAAGTTTGCTTCACACATTTGTTGTACAAGAAAACACACTTTTCTTAGAAAGGAAATTAATTTTGAATAAGGAAATGACTTTCAAATATGAATTTGTTTTGATTTTTTAATGAATGAATGAAAAAATTAACAAGATTCTAATTAGTTATAACAAAAGGTTAATATAACATAACATAAGTACCATACATAATTCTTGTTTCCAAGGAGAGTGGGCCCTTGCTCCTCTTAGAGTCAAGAACAAAGATTAATCAATGATATAAATTAAAGTGATCATTCATAAAATTTAAATGGTGTCAAGGT
This sequence comes from Torreya grandis, assembly GCA_037957365.1. Classification (NCBI taxonomy): domain Eukaryota; kingdom Viridiplantae; phylum Streptophyta; class Pinopsida; order Cupressales; family Taxaceae; genus Torreya; species Torreya grandis. The sequence continues at coordinate 248,195 of JARHVA010008414.1, forward strand.
CATTTTGAGTGGTCTAATTCTTGACTAAGAGTAAATCAACATGGGACTATGGAAGTTTGTAGTAACCTTCAAAGGCTACAAGGGTAATGTACGTAATGTTCTAGATGTTTAATTATGCATAATCTAGTCATCATCTACTCTATAATCAATAATAAGTGGAATAAGTACATCAATACAATAAAGTACCTCAAGTTTATTAGTTGTGTGATGAAGGCTAGCCAATTACATAGTAACTAGGTCTTGGTATTTGGTGTTGACTACCTCAATTCTTCTCTCATTCTAAGTGAGTGATTACAATTCTTCTATGGTGAATAAGATCTAAGACCAATTTTTACACTAATTATTCAATGCCATGATGTCCAATTCTATCTTTGAAAACCCTACCTAGATGGTCTATAGACAAGTAAATCTCTATCTCTTCCCTCCAATGTTGTCTTCTTACTTCCATTGCTTCTCAACTTTTCAAAATGTTAAACACTTAATCTATAGAAGTCTTATGATTGTCCTTCTCACACTTATAATTATTTTTCAAGTTTAACTATGATTCAACCATTCACAATCTTCCTATTTTATGTATGTTTTTAGGTTCTTTAAGAGACTTAATGAAAAAGGTGATTTAGACCTAGGTTAATACATGCCTTTAATTCAATTAAGATTTATGTATTTATACCTTAAATTTTAAAAATAGACAAATCTAAGTTTTGCCATATTTTTCTAATGTGGATCCTACATGACATCCATTTGGCATCATTTCATGGTGTTTTTCATATTTATCTCAAGGACAACTAGTCATTAGCCTTTACTTTTTACCTTTTATTTTTCTCCATTGGATCAAGATCCAAAGATCAAGTGCTAAACATTGATTATAATCCTGGGTTTGTTCTCTCATTTGTCATCATAATTATCAAGCCCCATGATTATCCAACCTAACATATCATCACGTCATTGATCTCCAATTTTTGGGTTCTTACCATGTATCAAGCTCTCAAGCTCCCTAAGTTTTATTCAAAGATATTGTACTATTATATCATGTTGGTATGATTACGAGAGAATCATAATATTTTGAAAGATTCACGAGGTTTAAGTTAGGCTTAAAGGTCAAATAAAACTTAGGTTAAATTCTTAAATCTTAATATTAGATAAAATATTAGTGTGAATCCCATTAAAAACATGCCCCTTTTGTCTAGGTAGAAATGTTAGATTATTCTAAATTTTATGTTTTTTCTAACATCATAGACATCCTCACAGTCATCAAATGATGTGAGAAAGAGTATAAATATTAGATTCATGAAGTTACTATGGTTAAATGTGAGGGATCCACATGGCATCTTTCTAGAGCTCCTAATAACTTGGATTTAATACACCCCATCAGATCTTGGGAAGTGAGGATCATTGGATGAATATCCAAGTAATTTCACACTAGTAGATATATTTAATAAGTGGGACCCTCTACTAATGAATCTTGGTGTAAATTATCACCACTTAGAATCTTAGTGGAGCTTTGACCTTTCAATCTCTACCTTGCACCATTGGATTATATCCCATGATGAAGCAACACTAATTATATCCAAGTTCTCCTTGAACTTTTGGATTAGATCCCATAATGAAGCAAGGATAATTTGATCTCACATGATGTATGAGGTTTAAGTTATGACCTAAAGTTAATAAATACCTAAGCTAAGTTTTAATTATAAGTCCACATTTGTATTAATAAATATGAAGTAGGTACTATGATTAAGACTTAGGTTAAACCTTAATTCAAAAGGGTTTCGACGAGGAAATAAAAAATGGGGGCCTTGCAAAACCATTTTAAATGAAGTTAGAATAAATAAGGACATTTATGAGGAAAACACAAGGACTTAGGTCTAATTTTATAGTAAGGTTTGGTTGATCCTAATAAGTGTGACAAATCCTTAATATAAAATTAGACTCAAGTTATTCAAGTGTTTAATATTCCTACCAATTTATTTCCACTAAATTTGAATTCAAATCAAAGGGTTATTTCAACTTACGATTCTGTTGAAGGGGTCCAAGATTAAATTTTGTAGACTAAAATCTAGAAGAAGTATGGTGGATTCCTTACCTGGTAAAAACTAGTGTTTTCTCTAGGGAACCTAAATTTATCATAAAATAGGGTAAATCATTAGTAGTAATATGCACACCAAACTTAGTTACACACATAATATGTTACCCTATCAAAGTGGATGATCTTCAAACTCTACAAAAACCTAAGAGCACAATAAGGTTTTTTAATGACAATGTTCTAAGACATCTCAAGGGCCCCAATTTTAAAAAGTAGGGGTATGTTGGTCTCAACACCAAATTTCATCAATTTTAATCATATAACCTATTTATCCCTTAAGTTCATTGAGTATGGATAAGTTGTTTGTTATTATATTAGCACATATAACTAGTTTTTTTGTATTTTCCTTCTTGATCTCACACCCTTGAGTGTGAAATGTGAGGAGGTGTCCTTATCACACATTTGACTAACACTTAGAAGATTATGCTTAAAACCTTCAACATACAAGACATTTTCTATTTTTGTCTTCTCATTGTCAAGACTAAGAGTACATTACCCATTTATTCTTGCCATAGCATTATCTCCAAATTTTATAGTGACTCCATTTATTTCATTAAAGGATATAAATTTGATCTTATCTCTAGTCATGTGAATTTATCACCCACCATCAATGTACCATTTCCACCCTTTATCTTGTGCATGAAATGTTGTTTACACAAGCATATATTTCTCCTTCTCTTGATTATCTTCTTCTTGCTTCTTTTTCCATATTTTTGTAAATTATCTTTTCTATATAGTAGGAGCATCTGATTTCTTATCTTGTTTAGGAGGTTATACAAAAATAATTTTATAGAAACAAGCCATATGTCCATATTTATTGCACTTATAACATACAATACTATTCTCACTGTAATTTGATAAAGGGGCAAATGAGTAGTATTTTCTAACTAAAAAACCATAATCACTTCTACCATTGTCTCATGCATACATATTTCTCACATGTGTCTTACACTCTATTTATTTATACCTAAAATGATTATATAAATAACAATTATAAAAATAATTTGGGTACTTGATCATATTAAACTACATTAGAGGGAATGATTTTTTAAATTTTATAATGGGGATATACTCACATTTTTTTAATCTTTGTGAGGAGCATCATGATATTTATTCTTATTGCTTACACCATTCATAGACCCATTGAGTACATATATATAGCTATTGGACTTATCTACATATAATTTATGTGGTGGTTCTATAGTTTTTGAACTCTGAACATTTTAAATGATCTTCTAGTTTCCTACATAGCCAATACCATGCTTAATGTATGGTAACCTTTGGAAATTTAGTATGTTACCCAACATTTAGGTAATCTTTTCAAAATTTAAAGTATGTTTTAACGAAGTAATTGTCTTCTCCAATTATTTTATTAAAATAACTACTTCAAATTTTAGCTTCTCATAACTATCTTCCTTTATCTTCAGTTTCACTCTCACCTCCTCCTCTACCCTTTTTATTCTTCTAGTTGATTTTTAAGGTTGATGGTAGTTTTTTTGATTCCTTGACACTTTATGACATTCTTGTTTTTAAAACACAATCCTCTTATTCATATTTTTAAAGTTGTAATTTTTGTTTTAGATTCTTTTCTTAAGCACCTTTATCTCACTTAAATCACAAATGAGTTTTTCTTCAAGATCTACTTCTCCTACATCTTTAACATCTTCTTCTAAAAATATTTTTTATTTTCCTTAGTTCACCAAGGTATTTTCACTTACAGAGGCATCATTTTTTGTTTATATATCCAAGAAAAGGGTTTTTTCTTTATCACTAGCTAATATAAATTCATCAGTCTCCTTAGTTGAGTTACTATCCTTTTTTGAATAGAGACTTTTCTTGTTGTTGACCAATTTTGACCCCAAGGTCAAAATGTCAACCCATATAGATTAAAACTTGAGTGTAATATTTTGATAACATTTTTAATATTCCTTTACATGATTTATTTATCTTTCAAACTCTTCATAAAGCTTTATTGACATTGTTTAACGTTTATTTGGATAAATTAAGGTAACGTTTAGTTATGGTCTTATGGTGGTCTAGCCATGCCATGGAGTGATGAAACTTGTTAAATAAGTGTCATAGGTTTTCAAGTGTCCTTCAAGTTATTTTCATGCCTTAATCACCTTCAAATAACATTTCATGCATGTTTGAAAACTTTAAGGTTCTTTTGTGGACTTTAAGTTAGTGTTTTCTAAAGAAAAGGGTTATTTTTGGCTAATTTTCATGTATGTCAAAGTTTCCCAAGTGAAAAATCCATAAAATAAACTTTACAATGACATTGGATAAGTTACACAACTACCAAACCTATCAGAAAGTTAGATAAAAGTTAGAATCTTGAATATCAATGCAAAAAAAGGGAGTTAAGGTACTTGTACAAAATTAAGATAAATTACAAGTAAAAATGGTATCATAATATCCTTTTAGATTATACAGGTTAGAATCAATAATGGAAATAAATTTTAAGTCTCAAAATTATAGAAAACTCTCACTCTCCTCCATCACTCCCTTCAGAAGCTCATGAAAGCCAACTTCAAATGCATGGTACATGATGTACAAGTAGAGTTGGATGATAAGATTTTTACCATATTTGTGGAAATAAATGGGCTTAAAATTAGTGACATTATTCATTTTCTTTATCTCCTTCACTTTATGAATAATATATAAGGATGTGAGGTGCTTTTTTGAGGCTAAAATCCCCACTAGCTCTATCATGTGTAACTCCCATGTAAGTGTGAACTTGTTGACTAAAGTAAATCAATTGTAAAATATCATTGTAGGACTTAAAAAACATATTACACATTTATCCACCAAGTTGGTATCTGTGGGAATCCATTTGGCAAAGGAATGCTACTCTCTTGCACATTTTATAAAATCACTGTCATAGTTTATATTTATTCCAAGGTTTTCAATTTTTAAGGTTATTAATGAAGGTTTCATAACATATTAAAATTCCACTTGAATCCATACATCTCCATCAAAAACTATCCATGTTGATCTCAACACCATTATTTTCAAGAAACTCACAATGGTCTCTCATTTTGATGACTGTGAATATGGTTGCCTCCATAAGAATGATTTAAAGAGGGTCTAAGTGTGTATTTTCAAAGTAATTTTAATTTTTTTACTTCTTGATAATTTTTTAGAGATAATTAAGGAATTTACAATTCTTAAGAGGTCATGTTGGCATCTTTTCAAAGTCCCAATCATAAAGAATATAAACTTATAGTTCTATAGAGTTGTAGGTCTTCAATAGGTTATCATGTGAAGTAAATTAGAATGTGTCTCAAGATAAATTTGAAATATTGAGTAATTAAGGCAATGTGGTAACCTTATTCTCGGGTAATCATCAAATAATAATGGAAATGTTGTCTTAAGACCCAAATTCAAGAGATATAATAACTACCTATAGGCTACAAACTTGTAGGTCCTCATTCTAGAAAAGGATATTTCATTCATGTAAATAAGGTTGAGTTAGAATCATAACTTATTCAAACTAAGAGAGTTCATAAACTAATAGACACCTAATTGATTGGACAATCAAATGTGGGTTAAAATAACTATTTATGTAAGTCTAATACTCATACACTAGATTGTGTATGAGGGTAAAATGTGAGAAAGATTGAAGATGCCATGAATACTAATGTACTTGGTATAATAGAGATAATAAAATTCTAAAGAGTTTTGGATTATTTAAAATAGCTAATGAACCTAATTGAAGAAGGTCAATTTTCAAATTCTAATACCCAAAAGGTTCTTAGCCATCATCTATAGTCATACTATGGAAAGAGAGTGTGTGTTGTGTAAAGATGTAGGTTTTATGGGCCAAAAGAAAGGTTCTAGGTTTCTAATATAATGATAATTGTCTTTAACTGATCACTGGTTTGTGGTAGAACCTTTAACTCCAAAATACAACTAAATTTATAATAACATAGTTAATTTCATGACCACCTACAAATGTATATGTTCAAACATGAGAAATAGGGCATATGTTTGTTAAAATGTTAAGTGAAAGGTCATAAACCCTTATTATCTTAATGAAGTTTCCATTAGTTTCAATGGATTTCTTAACTCTTAAGACACAGTCAAGATTTCAAAGACTGATACTTAAAGTCAATTTGAGAAGGTACAAGGATAGTGTGTGCTTAGAAAGATATGGTGTTTTAGGAAATATGAATAAGATTTAAAAGCTTCTCATAATGAAAAAAAATCTTTGAGATGGCCATGGATTATAAATATAAGTCTTAAAACACAAAATACACCCAGACTTCTCTAATAATCACCTACAAGTTTGTAAGGTAGAGGGACCATTTTCAAAGATTGAGAAGAGAAGGTCATGTATAGTTAGTCAGAGGAGAGTTTAGTTAAAATAATTACCAAGTAATTAATTAAGATAAGGTCAAAGGATTAAATGTATTTAAATAAATTTTTAGATAAATATGACTAAAATAATTCACTTCAACCATGTTTACACAGTCAACATGAATTACAAACATGTCTACCTTGGAAGTGAAGGTTGATTATTTGAAATAGTTGGAGGTTTGTGAGAAATTGGAAGGAAGTAAAATAATTTGGATATGATTCATGATGATAACATGACTCCATGTAACCCTCATATACATCAAAAAGTGAAGCAAATACTATAAACTTTGTCTAAGCATATATAACTTAACACCACACATGCAAACCTATAATAATAGTAATAAGAAAAGGTTTTGGTTAAGGTGACATTAATGATTTAAGGTATTTAAATGTGAAATATTATATTACATGCCCCCAATATCATCCACCAATAGGGGAAAGATAGGAAAGTGTCAATTTGGCCTTTGAAACTACCTTGAACTTCTCTCATGCATGACTACAATTGAATAATGACCTTCTATTACTTGGTGAGGCCATGACCCTATGCATGGAGATAAGTTATTTCTAGGGATTGTATTGATTTATCCACACTTCATTCTAGTGTAATCAATTTTTGGACTAAGCCCGTCACCTTCATGAACAAATCTAAGATCATCAACCCATCTCTAATGGCTTATTTGTAGACTAAGAGTCAATTTTTCACACTCAGATGTGTATGGTCAAGATTAATAGTGACCTAAGCTCATATTTAATGTTGAGGATGCTATTAAACTTTAAAATTGGATGATTTTTTAATGAGCTAATGGGATAGGGTTTAAGAATAATCTTTAAGAACATAAGTCACTTTAAACCCTCCTAAGACCTTAGTAATGACTAGTTAATATAAATGAGATTATAAAGTAAATTAAATTCCCTGAGTTTCCCCAAAAAAATACTTTAAATTTTTTAGGATTCCAAGTAGATTCTCTAGGTATACTTTTTCCATACTTGCAGTTGTAAAGACTATAATAAATGCACTATTTTGCAAGGATTTTTTATCTTTTACAGGGTTTTGAAAGGTTAGACACTTGAATATTAGTGGGAGAGGACACTTGATATTTATTTAAACTTTTAAATACTATAAATATGCATAATAAATATTTTAATTGATCCAACAAAGCACATTTTCTAAGGTAGTCTCAAACAGGGCTAAAATGAGACTAGGTTTTAAGGCCATTTCATGGTTCTCACACTTCCACTCACTTTCAAGGCCTCAAATTTTACATGGATGTTTGTGATAGGATATTTAATTTTAATAAAATTCTTTTGGTTTATTTAAAATGTGTGTTATATGTCTTGAATATAAAAATAGGGTTCTAGGCAATGAGGCCTAATTTAGGAGAGAGGAAGGCAGAAAAAGGCACTTCCACTCAGAGTCAAGAATTGAAAATTTGTATGGAGTTTTAAATAAATAATATGTACTCAAATATTCCATTATTTTTTCAATATAATCCATAAACTTCCATGCATAATTAGGTTTACATGATTTTAGGACTACAAGGAAAATAATCCTAATGAGAGATTGACGAGCAAAATAGAGTCTTAGGAGTCAATCCAAGAACCAAAATGTATTTTTTTATGTTTGATAATATATTTTAAGTCCATAAATGGAGATATAGTGAATTATAGAATATTATATCAAGTTTTCATCCACTTGGAGAAATCTAGGCATGGGACATGAGAAGTCTCAATACACCTAGACATATGAATGATGAGTGCCACTAAAATGTTAGATCAAAGGAATTTATAAGTGAAGGTAAGTGTAAAATGAGAGGATTTTAATGAATTCATGGAAAATTTATGAATTAAAATTACATTTTTCACTCTTCTTATAAAAGGAATTGAAATTTTGAAGAAGATGATCAAGGTATCAATTTAAGTTCTAAATCCTATGCCACTTGGAGGATAGAACATCTTCAGAGGAGAGACACATGCATTTGGAATTGTATTTTGTTTCATAAATACTTATTTTTAAATCTAAAATGGACACTTTTAAATCATCTTATACACCACTCTCTTTCTCTCTCTTCCTAATTCTCTATATAAGCATCCACTTTTGGCATTGTAAAATATCCACATCTGGTATAGCAAAGCCTTGCTAGTTTGAGTACTGATTTTACCTTTGAATAAAATATTTCAAAATGATTTTAAGTTCTTAAATTTTTATCTAAATGTGTGAATTATTTCATATTTGAATTAAAAGTAATATTTATCTCTCCTTGTGTTCATCTTACTCTCTCATGATTTTTGCAAGTAATTTGCATTCTAACAGGTCACATGAAGTGTAGTTAGTTGTTTTGTGTGTATTTCAGTGTAAGGAAGAGTAATAGTTTCTATAATCATACCTTATATTCATATACCTTGTGAAATACATTGAATATTAACTTCATGTTGAAACACTTTTGCTAGGATAATGTTGGGTATTGATATCAATTTTGCAAATTCCGCTTTCATAGTGTAAGTTTAGGTAGTCTTGTGAAGTTAATATTGGTGCATCACTTATATTAGGTTAGTGTCAATATCCTTATATAAATTTTATTTAAAATAAATTATATTAGTGGTTATTTTTATGTGTTATTCAAGGGATATATCCCTTTAATCTAGAGACTCATCTCTCCCATAGGTTACCCACAACTTGAGAGATCTTTCCATGTTACATAAAACTGAAGGAGGTTGGAGTAAACCTCATTAGGGTGAAAATTTGATTGGAAATTTTTTTGGCACACCTAGTGGGACTAAGGTCCAAAATTGTGGAAGCATAACTAGTTTTTTTCTTCTATATATTAGCCTTTGGAGTCATTAGAGACATTAATGGTGACTCTATACATGAGCAGTTGGTTTTAGAAACCTAGTCCCTCATTCAAAGTAGTTTGTGTTTCATTTTATTCTCTTGATGAGGTTGTTATGTCTGAGTTTGAGATAAATTTAAATTTCATGCAAGTTGATGAATTATCTCAACCTTATGGCCATCTATAACATCATTTATATAATCCTTATCATCCTTTTTATGAGTCATATCAGTCCTATGGTCATCCTACATTCCCTCCACATGACCATAATGCTACATACAATCAACCTTTTCACGATTAAGATTTCCTTAGACACTTCTCAAATAAATCCATTTCAATTCTGAATTAAATTATATTAGGATATGATAGGTACATGTTATGGATTAATATACAAAGGGGAAATGGTCAAGATATCCCTAGTACATCATTCATGACATGAGTGATTCATTACAACCAATGAAAGAAGAGTGGGCACATATTGAAAGAGAAAATTGGAAAAGCTTATTAAGTGAGATGATGGATGTAAGTGGTCTCATTCAAACCATTTATTATAAGCTAAGAAACCATGAAGAACAATAGGTCCCACTCCATCACCCTTATGTGTCTTCATATACACCACTTCATCCCTCATGTATGCCACTCATAATTCCCTAATAGACCTTTCCAATTGAGCTTCAAAGAATCTAAAATCCTTCATAAATCATCAAACCTTCCCTTTCTATAATTAATCCAAGAGAGAATTTAAAATGAGGAGACTATTATTAAGTATCCCACTATTGAGAAGCAAAAGGATACTTTTTATTCCTAAAGAACCCCCTAAGAAGTCTTTCAAGAATCCAAGCTAGAATTAAGTGGTGAAGTTATAGAGTGAGCAAGGTAAGACAAGTATATATTGTGTAGTTGAGGTCAAAGAAAAATTTGAACCTATGTAAGTCTCTCCCATCCCTCCTCAAGAGTCTTATGTACTTCATAATAACCCTCTTGTGTCCCTTATCCCAATGAGGTCATTAACCAACTTTAAGAGAAGATATATTAAGAGAATATACATAGGTAGATCAGAGATTTAGATCTAAGTATGAGGAAGGAGGAAGAGATCCAAAATTAAGTGGTTGAAGACAAAGAGATATTTGTCCTTAATCAAGCCCTATTACCCTCTCTTTAAGAACATCTAGCTTGTCCATATTAGAGGTATATCCAAGAATGTTTTCAAAAGAATAATGAGAATCTAATTGAGAAGGTTGAAGATAAATTTGTAGTTATTGAAGAGCCTCAAGAAGGCTATGAGAAATATGAGGTGTTTGTCAAAAATAACATCCCTTAAATTTCCCAAATTAATTTGGTATATCTCCAATAGTTCATTCAAGAATCCTCCATATCCAAGACCCCAAGTTTAAAAATTACTCCCTCCATTCCCAAGCCCTTTCATAAATAATTCATCATACCATATACTCCATCTTCAACTCATGAACTTACCCATCACCCTCCCACCACATCCCTTCTTGAAGAGGAACCTGTCCTATGGGAGGTAAGTGAATAGGGTCAAGATATAGTTGTAGATGATGAATATAATTCAATTGTCTATGATAAATAATTCACCATTGGTACTCCTATTAGTGAATACAAATATAAATCAATCTTCTTGAATGAAGAAAGAGATGATATTTATGAGGTTGTAACTACCCATGAAGATAGTGACAAGATTGCTACCTTGGCTAATGAAGAGGTTGATCATGACCTAGAAGAAAAGGATTTTTATAGAAACATAACATTGACTAAGTTTATTCAGTCTCATTAGTAGATTCAAGGACATTTGAAGCACATGTGGTAGAAATATTTGCACATGTTCAAGGAATATGGATGTTTTGAGAAGTTATCACCTTGAAGAGAGCCAAAAAAGGTTGTTGATGAGGAATGTAAGGTTCCTAGTGAGAAAAAATGTCTTGCAGAACACCACCAAGAGTTTCAAGTCCATGATGGAGAAATTTATGATGACTATGACACTCTTGAAGATGATCAATAAAATTTAATTTGAAAAACTAATAGAGGCTGAATTTGTTGCTACTATCATAGACCAAGATGATATGTGGTTGGATTTCAAGGAGATTTGTGATGAATTTGACACTATTCAAGGGTCTATATCTTTTTTTGGATATATTGAGGATGTTTTAGAGTTTTCTTTTCCTCTTGAAGGACAATGTGAGAATCTCTAAGGTATCAAGTTTGATTCTTCTATTATGAGCCAAGAAGTGGTCATTCTTAAGTTGACTTCAAACATAAAGACAGGTCATGAGAAAGTTTTTAAAACACAAGATGAATTCACCTTCATAGTTTATTGGTTTCAATATATTGTTTTAGATTAAGGTAAAAACAAGTTTTGAAGGGGTCCCAAAACCCTTTAATAGATTCAAGAAAGATCAAACAATAACGCCCACCAGGAAAGGAATTCCTAAAACATACTGCAAGATAGTATCAATACAGGTTTTACAGGAACCTGAAACCACCAATAAAAACCATTAAAAGCAACCAGGTTTTACAAGGACCTGAAACCTAGACAAAACCAGATCTGGTCACCAAGGGCCAAACAGGTTTTAAAAACATGGTTTCGAAATGAACCATCTACCGCATGAGGTACACCAACATAGAGGAAACAAAGTTTCCCCCATCCAAACACTAATACCAATGAAAACCAGATTAGAAAGCCAGTCCAACTCAGACCGAAAGACCAACCCGAGAACCATCCGCAATATGGAAAAATGAGGTAAAAGTAGAGTTCCACACAAAAAATATCTCCCTTTACAAAGCCACGTAAAAATGAGTCACCATTATTGTAAGATCTCCTCTCATCCAATAAATAAATGAGATCCCTCCATGGCCCTGCAAAAGATTACTATTTCAATGCCACCGTTCAGTCCCCAAATAGACACTCTATTCACCAACGGCAGCAAGGCTAGGGTTTAAACATGAAGCTCTACTTCTAAGCCTCACTTCCCACACAGGTCACAACCCCCATATCTATCGCTACCACCGCCCTTTCCAACCACCCAAATGTCTGCAAGATCACCCCCTCTACATAGAGGAATCACCACCATGGCATTCAAGATATCCCCAAAGAAAACACTGATCCACTCAGAATAGGGTGTTGGTAAGCATGACAGCCACAAAATAGAAAACCGAGGTAAAAAAACAAATCCATGCTAAAAAAATTAGGCTTTACAAAGTTGCACATGCACCATCTGAAAAAAATTTGCTTCACTTACCACCCGAAGAAAATTAATGAACCACGCCATAATGATTTCACATTCACCACGCCACACTCTAGCATCCCTTTGCAGACTAGGATCTAAACACCAGATTCCATGGCCGCGATGGTTAGGGTTTTAGCTCAGCCCTACACAGCCTCACTCCCTCTTCCCTCATCCCTCCGCGGCCACCCCCAAGGACACCAACGAGCATGGAATTGTCTGTAGGGGTTAGGGTTTTAGGGCCACATTCGCATTCATGCTCCCCTTCCCCCACGTCCACGTACGGGTTAGGGTTTCAATATATTGTTTCACTTGAGAACATGTTAAGAATACTGGCATTCAAAAATAAGATGAAAATAACAAGACCAAATCTCAAAAGTTAGCTTGATTCATTCCATTCTTAATCTGATGGAGCAAGAGATTGTATAAGCTTCCCATTTGATCTAGGTTTTTAGGTTAGTTGTATATAATTAGTTTTATTTCTTGTTTTTTGTGTTCCCTAAGTGTTTAATAACACGTGTATATCTTATTGTTTACTTTGTCTCTTATTGTCCTTGTTTGTGTGAGTGTTTGAAGGTCAAATCAGCTTGTCTTGTCATGATCAAGGTTTGGTGAGGTATGAAACTAAGTGAAAATGACTCCATTATACAATGGAAGGACAAGGCCAGTAGTCTATTTAGCATAGTAGGCATGCTACCCTTGTGAATCACAAATTTATTGACCAATCCTGACCCCCAATGTTAAAATGTCAACCCTTATAGGTGAAAACATGAGTTTCATGTTTTGATAACCTTATTCATATTAATTTACATGCCTTAGTGGTATTCAAAAGTTTTCATAAAGCATTATTATCATTGTTTTTAGGTTTATTTGGTGAAATTAAGGTAAGGTCTTATTATGGTCTTGTAGTGGTCTAGCCATGTCATGGAGTGATGAAACTTGGTCAAGAAGTGTCATAGTTTTTAGCTATCATTTAAGGTCTTTTCATGCCTTAATCACCTTAAGATAAAATTTCATGGATGTTTTTAAACTTTAAGGTTCTTTTGTGGACTTTAAGGTAGTGTTTTATAAGGAAAAAGGTGATTTTTGGATAATTATCATGTATGTAAAATCTCCCCAAGTGAAAAATACATAAAATACACTTTAAAAGGACCTTGGATCAGTCACATAACTACCACACCTATCATAAAATTAGATAAAATTCAAAATCTTGAGTTTTAATACTAGAGAAGGGAGTTAAGGTACTTTTACGGACTTGTAAAGATCACTTGCAAGTAAAAATGGTTTCATAAAGTAATTTCAGATTATCAAAGTTATAATAAAGCATGTAAATAATTTTAAAGTCTAAAAATCACATAAAACTCTCTCTCTCTCCTCCATCACTCCCTTCACAAGCTCATGAAGGCCAAATTCAAATGCATGGTATTGGTCATATAGGTAGAGTTGGAGGCTAATCTTTTGACCAATGTTGGGGACCCCTATGGTATTACAATTAGTTTAATTTTTCAATTTATTATCTCCTTATATTTATGAACAATAAAGAAGGAGCTAAGGTGTTTTTTTTAAAGCTAAAATCCCCACTAGCTTTATTTTGTGTAATTACCATGAAAGTGTGAACTCATTAGATAAATTAAATCAATTTTAAAATATCCTTATAGGTCTTAATTACCATATTACACCTTAATCCACCAATTTGGCACATGTGGGAAGCCATTTGGCAAGGAAATCTACTCTCTTGCATAGTTTATAGAGTAGCTATCATAGTTTCTATTTGTTCTAGGGTTTTCAATGTTTGAGGTGATGAATGAAGGTTTAATACCATATTATAATTCCACATAAATCCATATGTATCCATAAAAAACTCTCCATGTTAATCTCAACACCATTATCTTTAAGTAATTCACAATGTTCTCTCATTTTGATGACTATGAATATGACTACCTACATAAGAATGATTTATATAGGTTATAATTGTGTATTTTCAAATTAATTTTAAAATTTTAAATTATTAATAAGTTTTTAAATAAAATAAATGAATTTACAATTATTAAGTGGTCATGTTGGCATCTTTTCAAAGTCCAAAGATTAAAGAATGCAGACCTACATGTTTGCAGAACTATAGGTATGCATTATGTTCTCATGTGAAGTAAATTAAAATGTGTCTCAAGATAAATTTTAAATCTTATGTAATTAATTAAATTTCATAACCTTATTCTTGGGTAAGCATTGAAAATTGATCAAAAAGTGGTCTTAATACCAAAATCCAAGAGATATAATAACTACCTACAAACTACAAACCTATACGTCCTCATTTTTGGCAAAGGATATTTGACTCATGAAAATAAGGTTAAGTTAGAAGCATAAATTAGTGAAAATAATATAGGTCACAAACCAATAAACACTTGAGTGATTTGACAATTAAATGATGGTTAATAATATTGGGTATGTAAATCTAATACTCATACCCTAGCTTGTGTATGAGGGTAAAAGGCAAGAAAATTAGAAGATTTCATAAATGATAATGGACTTGGTATAATAGTGAGAATGAAATTATAATAATATTTTGATTATTAGAAAGTGCCAATAACCCTAATTGAAGAAGGTCAATTTTCAAAGTCTAATACCCAAAAGCTTCTCAGCCATCATCTACAGTCATATTGTGGATGCAGAGTGTATGTTGTGTAAATAAGTAGGTTTTATCTTCAAAAGAAAGGTTATAGGTTGATAATACATTTATAATGGTATTTTAATGATCAATTGTTTTTTATATAATCTTTAAATCTAAAATATAACCAAATTTATAAGAATATAGTCAATTTCATGACCACCTATAGTTGTATATGTTCAAACATGAGAAGTGGGGTATATGTTTGTTAAAATGCAAGGATTTGATGAATTTTTAAAGGGTCAATGAAAGGTCATGAACAATAAATTTTTTAAGTAAGTTTCCAATGAGTTTCAATAGATTTCTCAACTCCTAAGACAAAGTCAAGATTTGAAAGACTGACACCTATAGCCACTTTGAGAAGATACAAGTACTGTGTGTGCTTAGAAATATATCATGTTTTAGGAAATATGAAGAAGATTTTAAAAATTTCCATAATGAAAAAAAATCATTTAAATTACCATGGATTGGAAATATAAGTATTGAAGCACAAAATAAACTCAGACTTCCCTAATAATCACTAATAGGTTTGCAAGGTAGAGGGACCATTTGCAAAGCTTGAGAAGAGAAGGTCATGTACAATCAATGAGAGGAGAGTTTGGTTGAAATCATTACCAAGTAATTCAATAATATAATGTGAAAATATTCAATTGAATTAAATAAATTTTTATAGAAAGGTGACTAAACTAATTCATTTCAACCCTATTTACACAGTCAACATGAATTACAAGCTTATCTACCTTAGCAAGTGAAGGTTGATTGTTTGAGAGAGTTGGAGGTTTTTGAGAAACTTTAATGAAGGAAAATCATTTGTAGATAATTCATGATGATAAAATAACTCCATTTAACCATAAAATACATCAAAAAGTGAAGCAAATGTTAGAGGTATAATCACTGAGAGGGGGGTTCATCAATGAGCCCAAATATTTAAACTTTAGTTTCAATCCTTACAAACTCTTAATCATTAAATACATACATTCATGATGCATACACGTCATTCATAGCAATTAATAAGAAATACAATTCAAGATCAAGCACATAACACATGACATACATGGTAAACCCTCTTGGGGAATAAAACCCACTAGAACCTGCAATTGGACTATTGTCCTATAATAAAAAGATCCAATTTAGACTAGCAAGATACTGATCAAGGAACTACCATTCCTTATTTTAGTGAAACTAAAATTTGACAAGGATCTACTTCACCTATCTAGGTGAGCACCCAAAATAGATATACTTTTAACAAGTTTCACCTTGTACAGAGGAAACAACCCCCTTAGATGTTGAGCACCCAAAATAACACCTATGAACACATCTCCTCAACAATGATTGCTTGTTAATATGATAGAGATACAAAGTATATCAGCTCTCTTCAAATATACACACTCAATGCATCTAAAGCCACCTTTTGGACCACTCTACACATATCAACAATAACTTTGTCACATCTTTAACAACATGAACATATGGTCATACACATAGACCACACATTGATCTACCTCTCATCTCAACCACCAAGCTCACATAAATATCAACAATTCTTCACTCATTCTCAATGCATCCAAAACATTCTTTTTGGATCACTCTAGACCTATTCACTCATGCTCAACCTATAATATAACTATTTTTACCTTAGAAACATGACTTATAGGTCATACACATAGTCCTTAATCTAATCTGCTTCTCACCCATCTATTGGGTACACTCATCCTCCTTAGTTATTTTCTTCAATGCTCACACCACATCCAAGTCATTCAAGTCTTACTAATCTAGAAACCATCACATTTTATTTCACTATATATAAATAATTCATGATAATCACTACTTTAGTCATACAGTAGGCATGCCTTAATGGTTAAGGAATATTTTACATGAAGAAATAGTTCAATATAATCTTCATAGGTCATCCATAGAATTAATGGGTCACCCTTAAGTAGCTACACCTTTTAATAAGGCCCTTGTATCTATTATATGTCTCATGGAGACCTATTCACCCATTTAGCATACCATTGAGAAAAACAAGAATAGAAGATCAATTTAAAATACATGGGGTCCACTCCTTATGTCCCCTTTGACAACTTCAAATGATCATAGTCATATTATCTCACCTTTGCATATGTTTAAACAACTCAAATTGAAACCTTATACATAGGATAACTATTATTGAACAATTAGTCAACTTATTAATCATTGTTCATACTCAATATATATTGATCACACCTCTAAAATACTCACAGAGCATCCCCATGGAGTTTATAACACTCTTAATAGAAAATTCATCATGGGATATCGAAATAACATCAAAAAAAGCTCAAACATCCTTCTTAGGTCACTTATAGAATAAACATGAACACATAGTCAACTTTGAACATTAATATCTTTGACTATAATAACTTATAGATCTTCAAATCATGTCCATTAGATGAGACATGGAATCTTCTTCATCTTTGATTTTTACAACACTAGTAAATTCAAATTTTATCAAAAGATATAGACAACATAAAGAGCTCTAGTTTTTCCTTATGTTAAATTCAAATATTTGAATAACAATGGTCATAGTTAACCTTTGAACATAATGCTCAAATCTCATGTCCTCTTAGTTCAGATTGAATATGCACCATTGATCTTGTCCAATCTTTAACACATAGTTTGCCAATGCTAGAAATTAAACCTTAGTAACTTTGACCTCATCTCATGAAGCCTTGAAAATTTGACTTAATGTGTTCCATTGATCTCTATAGATCAATCAGGTCTTTAGTGATCAATGCTAACCATTCAATAAAAATGTATGAATGCATGTTTGCCATTAGATCATTATATTGTATGTTTTCTCAATTAATAAACATCATACACCTATCCTCATCTCATTGCCTCTTGAATTCTTAGAGAAACATGCATCATCAATCTTGATTGGGGTTTAACTCTTTCAAAAATGACCAACTATGGGTCCCTTTCAATATGTCTGATTAGCCATTTTTAAACCTTAATAAATTCTTCTACACTTTGACACATAATCTCAAATTCGGATGATATGATCTCCTCATTAAGTAGAATCCAACCATGTGACAAAAAACTCATGGAACCTTTTCATGTGAGATATATAATTCCATTAAAATTCATTATTAAAATGCATGGATCTATGTGTTTTTTAGGGATGGTAGTGAGTTTTTCACACTTCATTATGGTGGTATCAATTTTTGGGGTGAGCCCATCACTTCCATATACAAATCTAATATCATCAACCCATCTCTAATGGCCTATTTGTGTACTAAGAGTAAAATTATTACACTCATAAATATATTGTTAATATGTAAATTAACCTAATCTCGTATGGAAAGTTGAGGATTCAATTAAAATTGAAAATTGTGGCATTGGTTTAGGAGTTAAGCAGATTGGGTTTATGAACATTGTTAAGAACATAAGTCAATTTAAACCCTCCTAAAACCCTAGTAATAATAGTTGAGACAAATTAGATTATAAATTATATTTAATGACATTATTTTCCCATAAATCATCCTATACATTTTTTATGACTCCAAATAGATTCTCTAGGTGTACTTTGTTTGTACTTGGAGTTGTATGAACTTCAATAAACACATTATTTTTCAAGTATTTTTGATGTTTTACAGGGTTTTGAAAGGTTAGAAAATTTAAAAATATTTGGAGAGGCACTTGAGATGTATTTAATAATTTAAAATCTATAAATATGTATAATAATCCTAGAAGTGATCTAATAAAGCTCATTTCTCAAGGCAATCTCAAATAGGCCTAAAATGAGACTAGGTTTGAAGGCCATTTCATGTTTCTCACACTTCCACTCACTCTCAAGTCCTAAAATTTTACATGGAGTTTGGTGATAGTCTAGGTAAATTTAATCACATGATTTTGGTTGATTTAAAAATTTTCGGAGACGTCTAGAGCAGAAAAATAGGGTTCTAGGCAAGGAGATCTAATTGAGGAGAGAAAAAGGCAATAAAAGGAACTTCCACTTAGAATATATACCTAAAACTTGTCATGGAGTTTTAAATTCATACTAGGTCCTACAACAATCCCTATATTTACATACACAAGGAGGTTTATTTGATTTAGGGATATAAGGAAAAAAGTCCTAATGAGAGCTTGAGGAGAAAAATGGAGTCTTGGGATTTTTTATAGGAACTAGAATGGATTTTTATGTGTTTTATAATATATTTTAAGTCCATACATGGATATATATTTACTTAGATAATATTATCTCAAGTTTTGAGCCACTTGGATAAAGCTAGTAATGGGAAATGAGGAGTTTCAAGACACCTAGGCATATGAATGATGAGTGCCACTAAAATGTTAGATCAAAGGAGTTTTAAGTGAATTTAAGGTGTAAAATGAGAGGTTATTAGGGAATTCATCCCTAATTTATGATTTATAAGTCCATTTATCACTCTTCTTATGCAAGGAAGGGCAGTTTTTAAGAAGATGATCAAGGTGTCAAGATAAGTTCTAACTCCCATGCCACTTGGAGGATGGAACATCTTCATAATGAGAGACACATGGATTTGGAAGTCTATTTTTACTATTTCATACCTATTCCTTATTTTTAACTCTCATATGGACACTTTTCAATCCCTTTATCCTACACCCCTCTCTCTCTCTTCCTAATTTTCTATATAATAAGCCACTTTTATCCTTATAAAATATCCACGTTTGATATGGTAAAGCCTTTTATTTTTAGTACTAATTTTGAATTTAAATAAAATATTTTAATCTGGTTTTAAGTTCTCAAATTCTTATATAAGTTTGTTAATTATTTCATGGTTGAATGTCAAGTGATATTTCTCTCTTTGTGTTCATCTCACTCTCTCATGCTTTGTGCAAGTAATCTACCTTCTAATAGGTCACATGAAGTTTAGTTAGTTTTTTTGTGTGTATTTAAGTGTAATTAAGAGTACTAGTTTCTATATTTAGACCTTATAGTCAATTACCTTGGTAAATACATGGCATCTTACCTTCATATTGAAGCACTTTTGTGAGGATAATGTTGGGTGTTGAGATCAATTTTGTAAATTTCCCTTTCATAGTGCAAGTTCATATATTATCATGAAGTTAATCTTGGTGAACCACCTTTATTAAGTTAGTGTTAATCTCCTTCTATCTATTTTATTTCAAATTAATTACATTATTGGTTAGTTGTAGGTGTGATGTAATGGATCTAGCCCTTTAATCTAAAGACTCATCTCTCCCATAGGTCACTCATAACTTGAGATATGTTTCCATATTACATAAAATTAAAGGAGGATGGAGTAAACCTCCTTAGGGTGAAAATTTTATTGATAACACTTTTGTTTATCAAAAAAATTATTACATCCATTTTTTTAGGTTTTCTTATATTGATGAGATTTGCTCTCCTTCTTTTTCCTTTCCTCATTATGATTTTCTTCATCATCACTATCATCTTTATGTGGATAATTAAAAATTAGATGTCCTATTTTATCATAATTAAAACATTTTAAAGTTATCTTACCTTTTTATTTTATAGATCCTTTCTTAAAATTTATTTAAAAATGGCCTCCTTTTTGTCGTGTTCATCATTGGTGTTATAGCTTGTTTCAAGATCTTTATTCTTCACTTTATTTGAAGTTTTAAAAGTTGCTTCCTTTTTTTATGGATTTTATTTTTTCAATTCTCATTTCATATACTATGAGGATCCCATGAAACTCATACATTATTTCATGATATATAAATTATTTGGAATCTATCACATAATACAAAATTTCAATGACCTAATTAGAGGCCTAACAACTCTATTTACTACCAAAAATTATTGACCTCCCAGGAGGGTTTAGAGTCAATCTTGACTATAAATACCCCCTTCACTTAATTTATAAAGAGAGGATCATTAAATTATGCATCATTATAGATCACAAATATACTTATATTATCATTTGAAGGTTTCATTTGTGAGAGTTTTGACTTGGAGTAATATCACTCTTCTTGTGGAGGTCTTAAATGTATAGGAGAAGTATTGTAGCCTAGAGCTGATTTATCCTTATGGTCCTTACAAAACACAATAACCACTTGCAAATCCCTATTGGCCAAGGAAGATATTGAGTCATGATGGGTTCACTTCAACAAGGTAATTATACTCCTAGATCTTCATTTTGATAAATTAGATGTTACATAACTAATGGATTTAATTATATCTCTCCTTGATTAAATTACTTATATATTGTCTTGAAAAAAATTATTTTTTCTTGTTTTTTATCTTCCCCATTTATGCCACAAGATTTGTTGAGAATTATATTGTCTTGTATGTTTATTTAATAGATTATCTTTCATGTGCATTTAGTATATTTGCAAATTTCCATTTATCACATTATAATACCTACCTAGGTTTATTGCATGACGACATTTGACTAGAGGCCTTGGAAATCTTTTCTTTTCTATTATGTATAAATATATACCTTAATTAAGTTTAATGTATCCATAATTGGTCATGACCTCGATATAAAAAAAGTATTGTTAAGAAGATTTTTAGTTGATTACCTTATCTAAGCTTGGATATTACTAAGTAGGATAAATTATAGATATATCTTATTTTGATTACATACAAGTATTGGATTTAGGATGAATCTTACTCTATTTGGAAAAAAAAAAAAGTTGTAGAATAAAATTAATCTAAGTTAGAAGTTTATTAGAGGAGCCACAATGTCTTGAATCCCCAATTTAATCTTATTTATTATTTTTGAACATTGATGGATGATATTCTCAAGTGATACATGAAATTAATCCCTAGTCATAATAATCCCTAGGATATGGCACAAAAGAATTCAAAACTAATTTTTATTTTAGATATTTTCCCATGAAGAGATAAAAATGATGGATTTGATTAAAAAAAGGAGATTCACTAAAATATCATTAAAAATATTCAATTAAATTGTGAGGAATTTCAAATAACCATTAAAAGAGATGCAAAGGATATAATGGTTTACAAGTGAATTAGTCCCCTAGTTACAAGAATTATGTATAAGAATATATTTATTAATTTTTAGAGGCCTTAGAGATGTATTAAATACTAGAAGCATAGTTGTGGATGAGAGAAACTAATTCCTTAATAAAGGGTGATTTTGAGAAGATACAAATATAACTAGCCCAATTAAAGCTTAAACATGATATTCTAATAAATGGAGATACATACACTTCTACATAGTAATGGGATCTTACAAGGCCTATATTTTTTTTTCATTTGTTTTATAGAGTGATATCATTATAAAAAGTGTCATTAATATTAAATTTCCATAATAGTATAAATGATAAGGGAAATTTAGTTAGCACGACACCACTAGTGTAGGGAAAAAATATAAGGATATAGTGTGGTGTGGATTTTGTAAAAAAATTTAAGAAAATCATAATACATGTTCCTAATTATGTAATTAACACCTCCCAATAGATATTTATTTTATTAAGAAAATTTTATCTAATTTAATCACTACAATCATACATGCCTAGGTTAGTATGTCATGGATTACATGAAATAATTTAGAGCGAGAGTTATCATGACATATCATATACTATCACAAAATTAAAAATAATTCACATCACCACCAGCTTTAGGGGTGTCCTACGTACATATATATATATATATATATATATATATATATATATATATATATATATATATATATATATATATATATATATATATATATATATACTATCACAAAATTAAAAATAATTCACATCACCACCAGCTTTAGGGGTGTCCTACGTACATATATATATATATATATACCCTTCCTACCTTATAACTAATTTGGTGCCTAAAGTTTAGATAAATATGTACTATAAATGTTATAAATGGGATTAGATAAAAGGTGTCTAAATAGGTTCCTATAGTTTTGGGGGTACCATAAAGGGTTAAAATGAGATTATATAGGAGAATTCAAAGGAGTTATATGATAAAATAAACATAGTACATATATAAGATTATAAATTTGTGGAAAATATGAAATATAGATACAAAATTCATGGAGGAACTATGAGTACAATGTGGATTATTTTGAGAAAAGGAGATACATAATTCCTTCAGAAAGATGCATCTTAGTACTATAATAATTTGAATTTAAATATGGATTGTCTAATAATAATACCTCTTATAAAATGGTATAAACATGACAAAAATAATACCATGCACTAGAGAACCCACTTGAGGTTCTATGATTGACATAAGATTGTAAATATAGAGAGTAGATAAGAGGATCCACAATGCTCCAAAAAGATATAATAAATCTCAAAGAAAATAAAATAATGTCAATAGGTATTTCAAGATTAAAAAAATAACTACCAAAAATAAAAATAAAAACAAAAATAAAAATATATGGATAAATAAATAAGATTCATAGGTGGTGATGAAAATAAAGAGAGGTAGCACCATCTTCAATAGGAAAAAAGAAATGTTAAAAATTAGAAGAATAAGAAGAGTCAAAGGATGATGAAGATAGTGACTACCCAAATATATATTAACATGAAATAATATTAAATAAAATAATAGAGTAAATAAATGAAAAGTAGATATAAAATAAAATATTTTGAATAAGATGAGGTATAAGGGTTCACAATTTTGGTAAAAAAAAAATAAAATCTAATATTATTATAAAATATATCTCAATTTAATAAATTATAGAATAAGAAAGAAATATTATGTATGGTTTAAAAAGGATAAAATAATAAAATAATTTTTTAGGGAATGTACAAAGTGTAATAATAAATACATCTCCATAGATGTAAGTGTAAATAATAAAGCTATATTTAAAACTTTATTGGATATAGAAGCATACATAAATCCTAGAGACATATGACAAGTTTTAGGGAATCCAAAATATAATTGAATACCTATTATATATCCCAAGATGTGGAACACGTAGATCCCTATACAGGTACTCAGATATGCCAAAGTTAATTTCATGAGTATAATTAAAATGTTTATTTTGATTTGACACTCATATATTAAGCCCATATAGGATACCCATTTATCTTATACTCATAATATTAATAGATCACCTTTGAAGGAAATGGATTAATCAAAAAAATCCCATTAGAGAAAAGCATGGTGGTATCTTTGACTGAAGTGGTATGGTAAAATGAATAATAATGTGAATATGATTACTTACCTAGAGTGTGTTTAATTAATAGATAGAAAAAAATAAATGATGAGTTTGTGCCAAATGAAGAGGGAGAGATAAGCATGGACAATGAGTAATTATAACAAAACTCACAGTATATCTAAGTGTATTTTTATGGATAAACACAAACCCATGTGTTTTAACTATTACATATAATAAAAATGTTCACACAATAATTAGGATAAACCAAAAGACCCAAATATATATCATAGAACCATAATAAATAACTATGTATAATTGAACATGAAGGCTCACACTCAAAATTACCTAAGCTCAATAGTGTTGGTTATGTAGAGGGATACTTGGCCCAAAAGGTGGGGGTGTTCCAAAAATATTAAATAAGAAATAAATAACTTGATTAAATCTCACCATAGATTTTGTGAGGGGTCTAAAAATAAAACATCACTATCTAAAGATATTTGGATATTTTATTGAAAATATAGTATGTCAAGTAAGGATACTCTATAAAAATAATGAAATTAAATGTAAATTTCAGTCAATCCAACTTCAACAATATTGTATAAATAGATAAAATACTATGGGTTCAATATTTCTATTGGAATCTAGAACGACTTTCCAAGGCATGATACATGTACCAAGACATGAGGAAATTGAGAAGATATATGGATGATCTCAAAATGGATTTTTGTAGGGAATTTAAAATTTGGTATCCTAATAATAGGATATGTAGAACTCTAATAAAAATAAATTCATTCTTAATCATTCCTAATGTGGTATCATCAAAACAATTTAACAATTTTGAGCAAAAACTATTAGGAATAGGAAACCAAAATCATGGTGAGCCCATAGGATGCATCAAAAGAGGAAAATATATGGTAGAGGAACAAAAAAATGAGATAAATAAAATGTTCCAATATATAAATATAATTTAAAATAAAAAATACCATAATGATAAAAAATTAAATCCTAAAAAAATTGGACATCAAATTTGAAGAAGGGGAATGGAGACTTATTAAGAAAAAAGAGGATAAGACATTAAATCTACCAACCTTTAAAAATAATAGATAAAACTATTAAAATTGAGGTAAATCCCAAAATTAAAAGAATAATAAATTGCTCGGTAGGAGAGGTAAAAAAAAATGTGGAATTACTTAGATAATATGAGGATGCTAAAAAAATAAGATGTAAAACCAATTATGAAGAGACATTATAGATAATATCCTAATGTTAAGGTAAAGTTTAATAAATAGTTGGATAAAATGTTAGTAGGAAATACAATTACACCATGTAATCACTTAAAATTGGTATTTGAGTGCTAAGTGTGCTACTTGAGACTTCATATCCATAGCTTGGCCCTAAACCTATCCTAGAGCCTATTATCACACTTTATAGCCTTTGTGTAGGCCACAAGCATCCCTAGTTAACTCAAAGATAATCCTAGACCCTCATTTCCTGATCTTGATCCTTCATTCCTATTATTTTTCCATCTAGACATTAGTACCACATTAAGGACACTAGACCCACATGATTCTAGGGTCCCCAAAATGGCACATATGTCCTTTAACCTAGCTTCCCCTAATGAATATATTTTCAAAGGTAAAACCCTCCTAAGGTCGACATTAACATCTTTTATTATTTTCATAATAAAAATAACACTATGAATCCATGACTTTTATCCCTCTTTCTACTAGATGGAAATTAGATGCAAAATACCTACTCAAACACAAAACAATTTGAGCAAAATCAAGGTTATTAATCCCTATTCTAACCTAATTTTGCATACTACCATTTACAATATCTCTAAGCTTAGATTTTCTAGATTTCCAATCTCAAGCACACTTAAGGAACTCAAGTCCACTATCATTATAACATCACTTGCACTTTTACAAAAACTTAGGTGAAGAGAAATACATTAGGCTTGATCCCTCCTCAGAGTATTGATATGTAGGAAACTCTCTTCACAATGGGGTGTTGAGGATGTCCAACCTATCCTAATAATGAACACACTTTTTATCTCATGCCTTAATTGAAAGTAGGATTAGGGTTTGCATCATAAATTAGTCAGTATAGGCACAATATATAGTTATAGACTTCACGCATGTAGTAACAAAACCTAGTAACATAGACATAGGTCCACCCAGAAGTTCAAGACAATCCTACACAAAGGACATTAATGCCAATATCATGACACTAGAGCCACATGGTGCTACTACATATGAAGGGTTATAATATATGGATCCATTTAAAGATATGTAGACCTATTACCATTTTAGTTTCTATCAGTCATATTATTTATATCAAGTGTTTTCTAGATAAGCCTTTATTTGCACATATTTATTACTATTTTTAGAAAGTCAAATCTAGTCAAATCTATAATAAATAAGTGGTTATTTTATGCATATTATTTCCTTCATCTAACTACTCAACCCTTTAATAAAACATAGGATCTACATAAGTTAAACCCTAAAAGGTTAAAACATTTAGTGAACCTAACTTTGAACATTGCTCAAACCCTAACCTTAGGTGCTCTTAGGGTTTTTATCCTTTTTTGTCTATGCTCATATTTTAGTTCCAAAATTTTAGATTTGTTTCAATATTTATCTTTTACAATATTTCTTAGATTAAAATTCCTTAAAGGTTCAAAATATACAATAACTTATTTTCCTACTTCCCAAACCATAATGGCATAATTTCATAACTGATTTGATGAAATAGATAAGAAAAAATTGCAAGATTTTATGTACAAACATGTAGATATGTAAGATGACCTCATCACTATTATTCAAGAACTCTAAAAATAAAAAAATGGTCAATCTTCAACTCCCCTAGCTAATAACATTATTACACCTATAATGGGGCCAACTCAACTAGCAAAAACTAAAATTGTAATTCAACAACCTTTAGTGACAACTAGACCTCTTATGACTAGTTCTTCCACTCCATATGTATAATCCCTTATGTACAAGGTTCATACTCTATAGGTTAAGGTGTTACATATTGAGAATGGAGATAATATGCAATAACATGCTTTGGATTATAATATTATTTTATATACACCTTTGGTATATCACATAGTATTAACTCCCCTTCCTTCTAGATTAATATCACCTAAGCTTACATTATATGATGGAAATGTTGACATAGAGTACCATCTTTGAGATTTTCACATAACATGTTTGGATTATGCATCCAATGATTGGATTCTCAGAAAGTTGTTTCCATTTAGTTTAAATTAGTATGATCTACAATGGTTTTATAAATTATGAAATCAATCTATCACAAAATCCAATAATTTTTTAAACATGTTTTTAGCACACTTTTCCATCAATATCAATTACAAGATATCATATGCCCAAGTTGCACAACTAAAACAAAAGTCAAATGAACCTATCACATAATATTTCCTATGATACAAGACTATATTATCTAAATTGACTCATCCCATGGAAGATAAAGAGATTTAGGACATCCTCAAATATAGTCTATTACCAACATTATACTAAGCTATCTTATCTAAGAAGTTTCGTACATTCACAGAGTTGCACCACACAATAGAAGAAATAAAGGTCAATATTTTATAAATGGGAAAAATAAAATATACCAATAGATAAAAATCAACTAATAAGAGTTTAAATAAGCCTCCATACAAGGTAAGGATAAATAATAACATGAATGATCAAAAGGCTATAGTTATCGTAAATTTAAATCCATCTCCTAGATTAGTTTGATCTACTCCTCAACATCGAATCTTGACCCACCTTCCAAAGTCACCATCATGATTTTTATATTAGTTCTTTGAATAAAATGTCATAGTTAGCCATCCCATTAAATATTTTGATATTACATGACTTCTTCCAAATAAATATGATTCCTATCCATTCTATGAGTATCATAGGGCACTAGGCCATACAATAAACATATGCATAATCCTAAAACATAAGATACAAGATTTGATTGAAACTAACATTATTAGTGTGGGCACACCAATAGAGACACTAAAAGTATAAGAAATAGAAGCTAAGGCATTAAATATATTTTAAAAATCATTTCCAAAGCACATAATGAATGAGGTAGGGAGTACTTTAGGGGTTCATTACATATATCAGGCACATCCACCACCAGTTTCATATCATACTATTACAAAAGGGGCACACCCATTACATAATATCATTGACATGTACCACACTATAGTTATAGATAGACCACTCATCACCTTTTCAAATTAGGATATTTTTGATGATGATAAAAATTTACATGCACTCTTTGTATGATCATACATAGATCATCATCCTATCTAGAGTGTTATAGTTGATAATGGGTCAAACATTAGCATGTGTACTATGACACTTCTATAGCATTTAGGGTACTTAGAACAATATATATTCCTCACAGACATAGTTATTAGTGGTTTTATTGGTCATGTTCAAATCTTCATCAGGGAGATTATGCTTTCATTATAGGTTAGATCAACACATATAAACACTATATTCTTAGTAGTACCTAGTGTAGACATGTTAGATACATCATTAGGTAGGACATTAATACAATAGATACATGACATCCCATCCATAGTACATAGATTCTTGAAATACATACACATAAATTAGGTGGTCAAATTTGAGGGTCTTCCATATGAGTATCCTCTACCTATCCCACATCCAGTTACTCCACAATTACCAATTACAATTCAAACATAGTTACCAGATATAACATAGTTATCAATTACAACTCTATACATAGTTCCTATTAATACATCATATATTTTAATAGATACACTAGTTCAGGCGAGGTATACTCCTATATTACTGACACATAAGCATACTCTCCCATGAAGACCATTATTAGAGAGATGCCTTCATCATAGATATGTCACAAATTCTAGAGGGCCTTCCTCCACTCACTTATTGTTGAGATTAGTATTATTGGGTTCTCATAGTTATCAACATAGGGAAATTATGTCACCTACAACTTCTTATACCATATGGGTTCCTAAGACCCCTACTGTTCACAAGGCACAATAGTCAGTGCCAAAGATTCCCTAAACCACTACACAGTTAGATACATATAAATTTATAGATTACTTAATATATTAAATTATGGGATCATATCTACCCTTTCATATGGCATGCATGATCATAGTTCACTTATTTGACATATGTCATAGTGATATTGAGTCTCTCATGAGAATCATCAGTTAGTATGGTTTCTATTTTCTTGTACATACTTTCCATCTCTTTTTCTCCTTGTACATATTTTATTTTCATTTTCTTTTACATATCTTATTTTTACAAAATATAAAAATAATACAATATTTCAAAAACACAAAAACATTCAAATAATTACTCAAAAACATAAAACTTACAAATTTTATGTATTGTTATGTTTATACTTCTCATATTTTTTAGACATTACATATGCTAGCTATCTTATTATAGTTGGTTTTATAATACTACATGCTTCACTTGTTCTTATTGAGTGCTTATAAATGTCTTATAGGACTCAATTCCAATGCACTAATCCAGACTTACTATTATCTACCCACATGGTGCATATACACTAATTCATGGTTATTCACTTGACACATTTACCCATTTGAGGGCATATTATTCATAGTTTTGATCACCAGGTTGTATATTTACATACTCTATATTTTAGTTTTAACATTTTTATATCTTGATAGTGATCATTGTTACTCATACTTAGATTTTTTTTCTAACTATCACTACTTTAGACTCAACATACATACATCTTAGCTCTTACATATATTTGTATTACATATTCATGCATGCTTTCATTTATAACTTTTCTTATTTTAGACTTGATTGTATTTATATACTTATTCTATTTGAGGACATTTGAATATACCATTATTATTTATCTCTACACCACTTCTATTCATAGTATATATATATATACTTTGGACATTTTCATGTGTCCTTTTGTGTGATTTTATGATTTTTTATGCAAATATTTGAACATGTCCTTCTATGTGGCTCTAAGCCAACTTGATTATTGATTGCGTATGTGGACATTTGAACATGTCTTTATATGTCTTATTTTCTCAAATTTAGTGACATGTTCCCATGTCCCTTGTATTTTTACCCTTGGCCTATTTTGTGTTTCTCATGTTTTTTGTATGTATGCTTTATTATATACATAATGGCCATGACACTTGTCTTTTCCTGTTACACACACTAGTTTTTGATGCCATGAGGAACTTCATGCATCTACCTTTCTTACTTGGGTGTCATGATGTACATCATGCCCCATCCCACTAGGTATCTACTTAGTTCAATAAAAATTTATTATTACATACATTAATTACATCTATCTTTACACCCTTGTATAATGTGAGGCATGACAAACATCTTACATTACATACTTATGCTCAAATAATATTCCCTTTTGATGTTATGTTTGCACATCATATTATATTATCATATATCTCTAGCTAACACACATTTTATAGAGATTTTTATTTTGAATATGGTTCTTGCAACATATTACATTTTTTAGCACACAGGCTTGGTTACAAAAAAATTAGACATAGGTAAACATAATGACCTAAAAATAAATATAAAGACATAGATTTTACATCAAAAAGACATTAGTGCTAAAATAGAGACACTAGCACCACATGTAACCACTATCCAAGATGTGGTGATAATATCTAGTAGCCTCAATTTAAAGATAGCTCATATTGGTTATAACAATACAATAGGTAGATTATAGGTTTACATAGATTCAATTATACTTAGTTTTTACTTAGATTCACATTATCTTAGCTCATATTCATATCAATTTCTCAGATTGGGTGTATCATGCATGACATGACCATTCACATACTTGACTCATATACTTAGATATATTTATTATAACTCAATCCAAAATCAATATACTTAGATATCATATTTGGGGCATATGAATGGCACATTGTTTCCATATGATTAGTCACATGCTGGCTAATCCAATCGAATGACAAATTCCATGTCATTATCTATGATTTATACACTTGAAATCACATTTTAGGTTATCACTAGTTTCATGCCTTACTCCATCTATAGTAGCTACTATTCTTGAGTGACTCAAAGCTACCTAATGTACATGAGTGAATGTGGAGCTAACATACATAGTTAGATATACTCAGTTAGACATTTATATTAATTTACATCATTCAATTTCAGATGCATCTACTATACATGGTTTGGAAATGATGGATTCATAGCCTAATTGAGTTATTAAGCCACCCACATGATAGGTTTGGACACACTATTAGTCTAATCTAATCTATTCATAGGTCATGATCTACCAAGTAAGGGTGGAAAATGATGGATTCAAAATTGGATTGATTTCTTGAGCTAGCCACACATGAGGATTAAGCAAGGTAATATCTTAGTAAAATATATTCAATTATTGATCATCATATACATACACATATATAATTAATCACCAAGTTCATGCATTAATTCACATACCCAAAAAGGTGTATTCATTCATTTCCTATTTCTTATCTCTTTACTCAGATTTACTATGTTACTTCTTTACTCAACATAGTCTTTTTCTTTTGTTATCTCTTAAGTAAGGATTGATGTATGCATGTTTAATTTTTAGGTCATACATTGGATCATGATTCACATATGTAGACCCAAATTCACATTTTCAGACTCAGATTCATGAGCTTCACTTCCTAAGTAGGTCTATATATGTTTCTTTATATTCTATGCTATTCATTTCATTTTGTTACATTTATAACATAAAGTGGGGGAAATTTAATCACTTTATGTGAGTGATAAGAGTGATACTTGAGACTAATTATCCCTAACTTATCCATATCTTATCCTTAGCCCAATATTATATCCTATTATCACACTTTTCTAACCTTCGTATAGGCTACAGGAATCCTTAGTTAACTCAAACACAGTCCTAGACCCTCATTTCATGGACATTAGCACTGCATTAAGGACACTATAGCCATGTGGCAATAGTGTTCCAAAATTTTTGCTTATGTTCTTTACCATAGATTCCATAATTGAATATATTTTTAAAGTTAAAACCCTCATAAGGTTAGCCTAAAAATCTTTTATTATCCACTTAAGTAATAGAACATTATAAATACATTAATTTTATCCCTCTATCCACTAGATGGAAATTAGATGAAAAATACCTATTCAAACATGAAATAAGCTAAGAAAAATCAAGTTTATTCATTCATATTCTACCCTACTTCTAAATACTACCATCTATAATAACCTTAAGCTTATATTTTTTAGATTTCCAATCTCAAGCACACTCAAGGAACTCAAGGCCACTATCATACTAGCATCACTTGCACATGTGCCAGCACTTAGGTGAGGATAACTACATCGAACTTGATCCCTTAGATTACTGGTATGTAGGAAACTCTCTTCACATTGGGGTGTTGAGGATGTCTAACCTATCCTAATAATGAACACACATTTAATCTCATGCTTTACTTACAAGGAGGATTAGGGATTTCATTATAAATCAATTATTAAAAGTACAAAACATAGTTTTAGACTTCATTTGAGCATGAATAGAACCCATAAACATAGACATAGGTTCACCCAAAATTCTAGGATGGTCTTTCATAGAGGACATTAGTGCTAATATTAGGACACTAGAGCCACATGATACCTTTATCCAAGTGTGGTCATATTATTTGGGATGGGTTCTAATATAGGGATTTAGTTGATGACACTCAGACCTATTCTCATCTTAGTTTCCAACACATAGATCATATGTATTAGGTGTTTTCCATGTAAGCGTTTATTCACACATATTTAATATTTTTTTAATTAATTCAAAGAAAGTCGAATCTATAAAAAATTAGTGGTTATTTTATGCATATTGTTTCCCTGATTTAATTACTTATCCCTTTATTCAAACATAGGATTGACATAAGCTAAAACTTAATAGGTTAAAATACATTGATATATGAATTAAAGTTTATTAGTTCTATAGTCATACAAAGGGGGTAAAAAGAGAATTTAGAATACATGTGTATTATAGGGAGCTAAATAAGGAGACCCAATTATTATTCTTTCCATGATAAAGGTATTATAAAAATTTACAATTAGGTAAGAATATTCATTTACCTATGGATTATTAGGATAGAATCAAGGGAAATTTTTCACAAATATATATTGAATACTACCTTTTAAAATAATGATATGGTATTTTATGTATATAGTAATTCCATTTGGTCTAAAAAATGCACTATTAGTTTTTAGGTGAATTATGTTCAATGATTTCATTGTGTACATCCATAATACCCTATAAGCATACCTATATTATTATTATTATTATTATTATTATTATTATTATTATTATTATTGTTATTATTATTATTATTGTGTGTGCATAACTTAAATAACATGTACAAATGTTGAGGTTGATGTAAAAAAGGTGTAGGTATATATATATATATATATATATATATATATATATATATATATATCACATATTATGAAGAAGTGTGTCTTTGTGATACATTTTTTCACACTAATATGATACATAATGTGCAATTAAGGATTAATGGTAGATCCTATGAAAACCAAAATAATATTAAACCTCCACCAAAATTGCATAAACATGTGATAAACTTGTTTAAATATATCAAATATAGTGAAGATTCATTAGGAATGTACACATTGAGGAATTGTTGAAAATGATAAATAATAAATAAGTATATTGTACATGATATTTTTAGGAGGATACTAAAGATTTTAATAATAAAATAGACAATGTACCAATTCTAGTCTTCCTAAAATGAATAATTCATTTACATGTTAATTTAGATACATGAGGATTATGAACAGGGGTAGTGTTATCTGAATCTAGAGGCCGTATGGACCATCCAATATTTTTTTAAAGTGTGGATTATATGAAGGATAAACTAATTTACTCCACTATAGAGTAAGAAGCATTAAAAATTGGTGTATGCACTATAAAATTATAAATATTACTTGATAGCCATGACATTTATATTTTATAAATACCATGAATCACTGGATTATTGGGTAAATGGATAAGTAATCCTAGCTAGAATATTTATGTGGTTAATGTTATTATAACAATTTCATGTTAAAATTGTGGTGAATCTTGAAAATTCCAATAATAGACCAAATTATTTATTAGGTAAAGATATTGGTGAGGATAAGGGCCTAATAAATGATGAATTCCCTATAGAATATTTATTTATAATTGAGGTAGTGCCATAAGAGACATAAGGTTTATAAAAACTTATCTCAATAAGAAAGTTTGTATAGGGTTCCTTATGAAAAAATGGGGATTTCACATCTAATCATTTCCATTTATATTAATATAATGATTTTTATTTAATATAGGTAGAGATGTAATTTTGATAATATTAGTGCTATCAAAATTTAGAAATATCAATTTTTTATCAAATCCTATGATGGGGTAAAAGGTTACCAAAGTTTAGGAGATGGCACAGCTTGGAAGCCAAAATCAATTGATGAGATGTCATTGTGCCTTGTGCAATATCTAGTCATTTTAAAAATAGACCATTGATTTTGCACGCCCAACTATGGGTTAAAAAATAAGAGTAATGTGTGGTTCATTATAACTAGTAGAATATTCTAAAATTGATGGGAATAACCTATACCAACCAAATATTATACCAAAAGAATCACCATAGAGTTTTTTTTATGAAAATAGCATAACCATGTTTGGTTGTCTTTTAAGCATCATAAGTTATCAAAGAATACACTTTTTAATATTTAATATTGAGGAATTACTATAAGACTTCATGATTACACATAATATGAGTACACCTCACCAACTTAAAGCCAATGGAAACACAATGTTATATAATGAATTCCAAGAGAAAGAAATAATGAAAATAAATAACATATAAACAACAAATTAGAACATAAGTATGCCTATGTTACTATGGGACATAGGACATGGGCATATCATAAAACATATGAAAAACCTGAAATATAAAATCCCTTATATCTAGTTTATGTATAATAGGCCCCAATGCCAATATAAATAATTTTACCAAGCTTAAGGTTAGAGGTAAGGTTCATAAAAATCAAGATGATTGACTAAAAGAGAGGTTTATAAAATTAGAGGAGTCAAATCAAAAGTGGTTCATTGTGGCTAATAACCAAACTCGTGAAAAGAGAAGACAAAAATATTAGATTGACCTCAATATAAAAATAAAATAATTTTAGATAGGAAGTAAAGTATTATTATATGATAGTAAATATAAAATCCCTAAGAAATAAAAAAATGAAAGTTAGGACTGTCTATAGTAAAAAATATTAGATTCGAGACAAATCAAATTTCATACACTTATAGGTATATCATAGAAGGGGTATGTAAAAAAATTTAATTTCAAATCCTATATATCAAATTTATAGTAAAATAAAATAGAAAATGATGATGATGATGATGATGATGATGATGATGATGATGATGATGATGATGATGATGATGATGAGTGAATGTTAAAAATATTTTTAGGAAAACTTAAAAAAATATAAAAATTGAAAAGGGGAAAAACAAGAGAAAAAATATTTTAAATGAAAAATTCAATAATTTTAGAAAATAATTGAGAATAATTCAAGCTAATTTCTAAAAATGAAAAAAAGGAAGTATAAAATAATAAAAATAATATAAAAACAAAATATTTTAGCAAAAAATAGATTAAAAAATGAATTTAAACTAATTTTAAAACTAATAAATGGTGACTTAGTGTATTGAGGGAGTGAAAAACTACCAAGGGTGCTTCTCCAAAAAATTATGTCAATGTTTGTTATTGTGAATAGTTGAATTATGGCTTAGTTGATACCTATGAAACTATTGACCAAATTTGACCCCAAGTCAAACTGGTCACCCCCTATATATTCAAAATTTTCATGGTATTTTGATGTGTTCATTTAATGTTTATATGGTCTCTAAAATTCTTAATATAACCTTGTTAGCATTCTTTAATATTAATTTGGAGAAATCAATGTAAAGTCATGTTTTAGTCATATTGTTGTCTAAACATGTCATGGAGAGATAAGACAATGTAAAGTTGTGTCATATGTGATTATGGTTATATTAACATAATTTTATGTTTTAACATATTATCATAACATTTCATGATGTTTTGAAATTTTAAGGATTACTTGTAGTCTTGGAGGTGGTAAATATGGATGAAAATGTGAATTTATATAACATTTATGTATGTAAAAAGTCCCCAAAGAGATAAATCCATAAATTACCCCTTTAAAATATCTTGGATTAGTTACATAATGGCCACACCTATCAATATGTCAAAGAAAAGTCATATTCTTGGATTTCAACAACATCTGAAGGAGTTAAAGAAGTTATAAAAACTTATTAAAGTAATGTGTAAGTGAAAATATATTAATAACATCCATTTATATTATATGGGTCATAAAAAATCTTGGGAAGAAGTTTCAAGTTCAAATTTTTTAGGTTTTTCTCTCTTTTCCATCACCTCATTCACTAGCTAGTGAAGGCCAAATTCAATCAAATGGTATAGACTATACAAGTAGAGATGGGAGATTATATTTTGGAAAAAGTTTTAGGCCCATATTTTATTCCAATATTTTTAATTTGTAATTATATTTGTGTCTTTGGATATATGAATAATTAATGAGAATCTAAACTATGTTTTGAAGGCTTAAAACCCCACAAGATAAGTTTGGTATAACTCTAGAACAAAGTGTGAATTATTTTATACATGAAATTATTTATAATTAGTTATAATATATTTTTATATTCCTCACACATTCATTCATCATGTTTCTACATGTGGATGTCCTTTTGGCATGAGAAGTGGTTTTTGTGCATAGTTTGAAGTGATTGGTAATTGTTATATATTGTAGAGGTTATCCAAGTGGTATAGTTTAGTTTGATTTATTATTAAATGTATTATATAATCCTAATAATCAATTTATGTCCTATTATCAATTGAATATTCCATACAAGCTTCGTGTGGTCACATTTTCATTCACTATCTTGGACTGTGTTTTATGTGTTCATTCATAAAAGGGTGTGCTTATATGTTTAAATGGTTGGAATATGTATTTACATGTATTTTAATAGTTTTAATTTATTTTTTAATATTTTTTTCCTTTTTTTTCAATTATATTTAAGACCCAATTTCCATACTTGCACTTTTCAAGGGCTTCTATAAAGTGTTACGATCTTCACCTTATATAGGCATGTAGGTCTATAACTCAATAAAAATTCAATGATGTACATGTCTAATGAAGGTTTCATATATATGAAAAAAATGTGATAGATTAAAATTTGAAATAATCATGGAATAATAAATAATTTTAAAGCACCTAAAGTCAGTTATAGAGGTTGAAGACTGAGCTAAGAGTCTAGTAGGATAATAACCTATAGGATTCTATATGTGCAGAAAGTGAAGGTAGTTTAAAAGGATTCTAAGAAGTCTATGGTGTTTATAATAAAGTGATAATTATCTATTTATTCTATTTTAACACTATAAATTTCATGCTGTGTTTTGAAAAGGCCTAATTCAAAACTACATAGTCAAACCCTTCTAGATAGTCATATATAACTAGCCAGTTGAGAAGAGATTCTATCTTGACCAAGTGAATTATGATAGAGTTTGGATTTTAGGAAATTTAAAATTATTTACATACTATCAAAATTATTTTAGTTATATCCATTTAAAATTATTTAATACTAATTTTTGAGGTTATAAGGTTCTTCAAACATAGTCAAACTACCTAAAACATTCACCTACATGATTGTAGGCATTGTCAAGTGAAGTACAAAAGTTTGAAGATGTCTTGAGAGTGATATGATGTGTTTAAGGTAGTGATAAATACCAATATTTATTTAATAATGATATTTTTAGGTGTCATTGTATAGTGAGAAAGGTCAACTCCAAAACAAACTCAGACCTTCAAAAAAACCACCTATAGTCAAGTTGAAATATTGGTCTCAAAACAAAGGTGTTGATAGTATAGGATTTTTAGGACTTTGATAAGGTTATTAATAAACCATAAAAACATGATATATCCATTTTAAATCTATTTTTATTTGTCTTAGAGACCTAAAAAACCTTAAATTAATGCACTCAATCAAGCCCCCTCAAACAACCACCTACAACCAATAGTCTTTAAACTGTCATACACAATATTGATAATGAAAGTATAGAGGTTAAAGGTATGGAGGGAGTTATAAGTTAGTAAATAAAATTATAATATTTTTAATAGGGTTTTAATTTTTATTAAGACACTTATAACATCAATTTGGTAGACCTATCATAGTCTTAATATGCACACAATTACCTATAGGTCTTTTAGGTGGCTGACTCTCTCAAAACCCAATACAGTGGTGTGTGAATATTTGAAGGATAGATAATATATTAAATTAATAAATAAATTTATAAGAGTTATAAATATGGTTTATAATTTACCAATAATAAAAGGGATCAAATAGTAGTCACAAAGGCTAATTACCTACACACAGTCCTTGGTTAGCATAACTCTACCTACCTAGTCAAGAAGAAGTGATTGTTTGAGTGGGTAGAATTTTTTATATATCTAAGAGAGAAGTAAAAAATTTGAGGTGAAGTTTAAAATTGACTAAAAATCCTCACATGAGTCTATGAATCACCTAAAATAAGGATAAATACTAGACACTCTACCTATTTAACCAGGGGAAGCACAAGCCTTCCTACTCTTGAGGAGCCTAAATTTGATTGAAAGGAAATAAAATAAGGTATGAGGGAGAGTAGGATTTTTATATTATTATTTAAATATTGAGATAAAACTCCCTCATAATATTAAACTCAAATAATAAGGAAACAAACATGGTAGACCCTATTTAGTCTTGCAAACCTAGCCACATACATAAACTTATTTAGGCAGTTAGTTCCCAGGGAGATGGTAGGGTTAGTTAGAGTTAGGATGATCATTGAGAGCCTTTAATAGATGGTTAAGTTTATAAAAAATCATTAAAATAGGTTTGATACCTCCAACAAAGAGAGAAATAAGTAAAACATAGTCAAAATCTCTTACAATCATACATAAACCTTAATGTATGCACATACCTACTTGTGTATGCAATTAGAATTGCATGATATTAATGGATTAATCCTAGATTAGATAGATAGAGAACACATACACTTTTTATTGGGGATACACTTATTAAGTGGGATCATGACCAATATGGGGATTTACTAGACCCAATTAGGGGATCACTTGTATCACTTGTCATAACACATCATGCTAAGAAGGGTTCCAAAGCCTACAGTTTGACACAATCATACAAAAAATATAAAATTGTTCTCTAATTTTATGTTCACTTATGTAATAAACAAGAAATTAAAATATTCTAATAACAAGAAAAGTAAACTAATCTAGTGTGCACCAAAGCTTGTGGGACAAAGTGGGGGTTAGAACAAAAAAAATAAATAATAACTAAACTAAGCATACATAGGAGACATATAATCACGTAAATGTATATGTAATCCTAATACATGGAAGATAATAATACATACTAAATTATCTATCTACTCTAATAAAGGAGAAATAAAGTTAGGAATACTTACCTTTAAAGATGAACATATCAGGTCTCAATCTCTCCCTTGGCCAAGGTGCTTTGAGAGAGATTATTGTGGCTTGTAAAGACAACCAAGATAAATCATATATAGGATACATGACCTACCTAATCACCAAAAATACTTCTCCATAAGATAATATCAGATCTCCAAAGAAAGTATTGAACCTTAAAGATTTATTCCTCAAGTAGAATGGTCAATAAGTAGATGTTCATTCACACTTCTTCACTTAATTATTTTAAATGGTGGGAAATGAAACTATATATATATAGTAGTATCTTGACTAAAAATCATTTAGACATGTTATTTTTACTAGGTTGACTAGGTCAACTTATTACATTTATAGGCTAATTGTCTAGGTTTGTGCTAGGTCAATCGAGATGCTACCTAGTCAAAATAGTTAAAGTGTCCCTAAAATACACTAGGTTGACTAGGTCAACCTAGTATACTTAATAGGTCAAAATGGTAACAAGGTAATAAGTGAGGGAATAAATCATGACAATGACTAGAATGGATAGGAAAGAGAAAAATAAGCTTAGGGTTCAAGTTTTTAGGAGGCAAGTGTGTGGATGGCAAATGGTAAAAGGAAAATCAATATTACGAAGCATTAATGGTCTACCCACCCCTTTCCCAATGTAGCCCTTAAGGAATGCACTTAGAGAGATTGAGACTTGATAAGTTCCTATAAGCTATGAAGTGCCAGTAATGAGTAAAAGTTTTGAAAATATTATGTTTATATATATACCCCAGTCGAAGCTTATCACATGTCATGTAAGTGCAACACAGGATGGTGCTTCATAGATAGAACATGATAACACAGAATTCTAATTATAAGTATGGTGAATTAAGTATAAAATAATATAAATGAAAGGACTAAATTTAAAAATTCATACCTTTAACTTACCTTAGTGTTGTAGATAAAGAAGACTGCAAGAAAGTGAAGGCATCTAATGTAAAGCACACTAGGTGAACCTATAGAATTTAGTGAAAAAAATAGAAAAAAATCAAAAAAATTGGAAGATAGGCATATATTAGTGCAAAATAATCTCTACTTAACCATGAATCTAACACATTTTATGGTTTAAAAAATGGATGAGTAGAAACAAAGATAAAGGCAAAATAAAGAATCCTGAAGGAAAATAATTGACAGAATTTGAGTATTGAAAAGTGGTTTTAAATAAGAAAAAGAGAAGTCATATTATTATTTTTAATTATAAGAGAAGGTAAAAAGATCTCTAGAAAAGGGAATGACATGATAGGCAAGAGATATCTCAAAGAGCGACAACAGGTGCATTATAGGTATGCAACTAAGAATCTCTAACTATTTTTTAAAATTTAAAATGAATTAAGTGATTTTTTTATAAAATTTGATTTAAAGCATTTATTTAGGTAAAAATTGATCAAAATTAAACACTAAGGGTAGGAAATGGGGAGACAAGAAATGGGTTTGGAAGAAATAGGGAGAAAATTTAAAAAAATACACATTTTAACCAAAATACACTAGGTCAACACACTAAACCTACTAGGTTGACCAAGTCAACCTAGTAGGTTAAATCAGGATGAAATCCATATGGTCAACCTAGTAGGTCTAGATCAACCTAGTGTATTTGGTAGGCTAAAAATCTAAAATGGAATGAAAAACTAGTTTGAAAGGGCCAGAAGAAAAACTCATAACCAAGGAGGGGAAAATAAGAGGTTGACTTGGAATTTAAAGTCAACTATGAAAAAATAGGTAAATTATTGTTAAACTAGGTTGACCAAGGAACTAGAATAAGCATGAAAAAGCAAGAAGGAAGCCAAAAGAGGGTTAGAATGGTCTGAAATGACCAAAGAAGGGAAAGAAGTAAAATAGGATAAAATGGATCAAAATAAATTAATTATGCTTATTGTTGATTAAAAATAGAATGTATAAATAATGTACAGTGATTATACATGACATAGAGGAACTAATACATCATTTATTATTTATTTATTATAGAGATGACCACAGTTCTAGAGATTTTTAGATGTGTCTTGGTTACCCAATTTTTTGGAGAGATTGATAGATGGAGATAAAGCTAGACTGGTAGCCATATGTCTAAGAGGGATATCAAATATGTTTAGGATCCCCCTAAGTGCAGATGTGGTGGTCATGTTCCTTAGTTATTGGGAATGGTTGACCAACACCTTTAGATGGGAGGTGGATAGGGATGTGATAGAGGTGGCCATCACACTGGAGGATGTCCATGTCATCCTTAGACTACCCATAATAGGAACATCAATGACCATAGGGATACTAAATAGCATGGAGGAGAGGATAACCTTAGCCATATGGGCTACATGATTAGAGATGATATTTCCAAGGTAGAGAGTGAGTATGGATGATGTATATATATCATAGATTTTGGATCTTTAGAATGTGGTGATAGGCCTTATAACATAACGAGTGCTCTATCACAAGTAAGATGGCAAGGTACCAATATATGTGGTAGCCTTGAGTAGGATGATGCTATAAGAGGGAGTATTATATGATTTGGTCTCTATCATCTAGGTTTAGCTAGTTCATGATTTATTCAAGATATGGGTTAGAGGACATAAGACCATGAGATTGACCATACTACTGATAACATGGATATATGAGATCTTTCCTATATATAAGCCAACTTGGTTACCCCTTGTGGTTAATGATAGGTTACCTTGGGTGAGGAGATGGAGGGAAGACTAGGTAGTGTAGGTTGTTCCCTACATTCTAGCACTATATATGATGAGATGTGATAACATAGTATGGTGACCATATGAGTAGCTAACAACTACCTGAGAGAGATGGCACATAGTTGGACCACCGATAGAGAGAAAAGAGGTGATAAGACACTATACATAGTGGAGAAAGCCACATTCAATGACACAAGTGCTAGGGAATATGGGTCTACATCATCAAATAATGCTAATACTCATGCCTGATTAGTCAACTTGGCATGTGAGAGAGCCATGAGGGAAAAGGGGACTTGGACCATTGATAGTGAGATTGATATTGAGACCATGTCAAGAGTGATCATAGACTGGTCAAACATGATGAGGGGTAGAGAAAGAGGAGGTGGATGTGGAGATAGAGATACCATATGTACCACCACCAAATCAATATAGAGGTGAGTTATGACCATTGAGGACACAATAGTGTTAGAGGTAGGTGGAGAGAGTGGAGACCATTTGCATCCTTGGTGAGTCATCAAAGGAGATAG
The DNA here is from genome assembly GCA_037957365.1 of Torreya grandis. NCBI lineage: Eukaryota > Viridiplantae > Streptophyta > Pinopsida > Cupressales > Taxaceae > Torreya > Torreya grandis. The sequence continues at coordinate 291,319 of JARHVA010008414.1, forward strand.
AGGAGAGATAGATGAGAGAGACACTACTTAGGCATAGGCTAAGATGGATGCAATCCATGATATTTGGGTTCAAGCTAAGGAGATGGCCTACATAGGAGGTACTAAGAGGCCACATAGGTGAGATGATTATGTTAGGTATTCATGTAAATGCTGAGACCATATGAGCTAAGACATAAATACGTATTAATATGGTTGAATTATATCATAAGTTATTATTTGCTAGATAGATAGATATTATAAGATATGACAATTATCTAATATCCATTTAGTTTTATTTTAGAAGCATATTTGAAGATGAGGAGAAGATATGGAGGTCCCTAGTTAGGGGAACACTCCATGATGTCTTAGATGAGAATCTATAGCCATACAACCCAATGACATTAGAGGATTTGAGTGTACCATCTACCCTAACATAGGTGAACTGATTCAAACTAGTAGGAGAGGCCATGATATAGATATAGATGTAGAGAGAGAGGGCGCAGCCACATTTAGAGATTGGTGTAGGGGAGGTGATCTTGGCAAGCCCTAGTTGATGAGAGAGCTACACATCTGGAGATAGTGACATAGATGATGCATGCATATATAGTGATGTAGATCCAACTAACTCAAGCACATGCAATAACCCTAATTGAGTTAGTGTAGGCATAGTTGAAAATAACATGTTTGCAAGGATAGGTATAGGTATTGAGATCATGGATTGCCTCATTATAGCATACCATTTAAAGGAGTTATATTGAGGCCTTAGCAAGCAACATGGCTAGACCATGAGATAGACATGATGGAACCCATCCCTAGAGTTGAAGCATTGTATATGGTTGTTTATCTTATATCAAACTCTTGAGACATATTTATGATGTATAATTTTGGCTTACTAATGTATGATGTGTATGTTGTCTTTATGATGGTTGTTCTTATCATTACATTGGTTGTGTATGTAGATGCTTTGGATATATTTATTTCTATCACTTGTATTTAGCTTTGTTGTATACACTATAGGAAATATATGTGATGTCATTTATTTTATAGCATTATGAAAAACACATGCATGGTTAAAAATAAATAGGTGAAAAGACTTGGAAAAATATAACTAATAAAAAATACACTACACACTAATTCAAGCTGGGAAATGTGTAATAACATGAAAAATGACTAAGTATATAAAGAACCAAGAAATGGTAAAGATAATAGTAAAAAAGGTATTTTGTCTTTAAACTAATGTAAAAGCTTTTTTCACCAAATTAAAACAAGTAAAATCATACTAAATATCATGTTGGGAAGTATGACCACAAAGAAATAAAATGGAAGGTATGTAAAAGAGCACAAATGGCAATAAAAAAAATCAAAATTAAGTCAATCAATTATACTATTTCAAAATGGGAAGCATAAAATAAAAATAAAATTTGTAAAAACTTGGTCTTAAATTTATCATACTAATTCAAGCTAGGAAGTATGAGAAATTCAATAAATGGTTGTAATCTTACATGTACTCAAAAAATAAGAAAATAAAAGGCAAAATGAAAATGAAGCATAAAACATACTAATTCAAGCTGCAAAACATGTCAAACGATGTGTAACCTCATAATCAATTGAATCTTATTTCTTACTTGACACATGTAATCTGGATGGTGACTTGTTTATTGGAAAAAAAATACTTTATGAGGAGGGCTAGGTCTAATCCATGGTCTTACACTATAACTCACAAAAGAAAACCCAAGGGGTACCAAAATAGCTTTGGTAAGTAGAAGGACAAGGAAAGATAAATCAAGTATGTAGGTAATAGGATGGAAAAGGTGGTAATTTATGAGGGATGTTGGGGCTTATCCATGGTCTTACAAAGAACCTCATAAAAGAAAATCCAATGGGTTTGATTAGAAAGAAAAATAATATCTCTCAAGATGATATATGAGGAAAGGGAATGAAAAAGGGAGTGTAAAAATTAAAGACTTAGGCATCTTATGAAAATACCTTAGGAGGAAAGAGGCATACTAAGGGCATGAGAAGACATTAAGGAATTAGTGGATGTCTATGCACAAAGGAAACCCACTTGTGATAAACACAAATTTTTGTAGGAAAATAGGTGTGCTACTAAGATCAAATCATGAAGGTAGATACACATGAATGAGCTATTGGCTAAGGCTAAAGGAAGCTAAGTAACCAAATACAAAAGATTGACTAGGAAACAGAGGCATGATAATGAACAATTATGTGATCTCAAGTCTCAACCATATATATGCTTAGTTTGAAGAAAATGAAGAAGGAAAAGGGAGATCCAAAGGTGTACTAGTAAAAGGAAATAGTAATGATAAAGAATATTTACTAGCTAATCACATGGTAAAAGGAGATAATAATCAAAGGGATTAGGGTAGATATAACCAAGTCACCATGACAACTATCTATGAAAAATAAATATAAGAAAGCAAAAAATCATGAAGATATAAGGGAAGAGTTTTGAGAAAAACTCTAAAGGTAAAAAAGTAATGATAAGTGAAGAATAGCCATGATAAGGAAAATACAAGTATATGAAAAAAAAACATTAAAAAATAAGCTAATTATAGTACAAGAAAAAGGAGAAACATGATATAAGATAGGAAATAATTTGACATAGTGTCAAATGATATAATCAAATATATGAAAATAAAATTGGAGCACACATCCAATCCAAATTAAAATGAGGGAATACCATGCATGTGCATCATAAATATTGGTAAATCTATCCACACACATTATCTATGACATCGGATAAATCTCTATGAAACTAAATTCATACTGATGCTAATGTATCATCTATTTTTGTTGAATATTGGGTAAATACTCCTCTTCTAATATCCTTAATTGAAAAATTATGCATACTCATTGGATCATGATGAGGAGAAAAATTTGACAAAGTATGGTTAGGATAATGTGTGGTAATTTTATCTATGAGAGACACAATAATCATCGGTGGAGAAGGATCCATAAGTGAAAGAGGATCAATGGGTGGGGAAGGAGCCATAGGTGGAGTTACAAAAGGTGGTGAAGGGAACACAGGAGGTGTAACAATGGGAGAAGAAGGGGAAACCTTCTTGTGAGAACAACCTATGGGAAGAATGTTAGAAGGTCCAATAATATCTATAAAATTATCCTTAAGATGCTGCTGAAGGATATGGCAATGATCAATATGATGTATGCCACATTGGTACCATAAACACTACCTTTCTCCATACATAGGTATATAGTTAGGAAGGATATTTAGAGGAGGTAAAGTAGTGTCTATTGATATGGAAAAATGATGAAAGGTATCAATATATTATTGTAGATTATGACAATGGGTAGAAGATTGATTATTTATCCCATAAAAGCAACATATATGTTTGTGAGTTTTTTTAGGAGAAACATTCACAGGGTAAGGTGTAATAAGCATGTAAGAAGAAAGAGATGGATCATCAACCCATTTGGTAGGTAAAGGATATATCTTAGGTAAAAATAAAAACCATCTCCAAGAGAAGGTGGTGGTGGAAAAGGAATGAAACTAGGATTCTTAGAAATAACACTGGTGAAATAAGCAAGAGTTGGCTCATCAATAGTGGATTAAGTAATGATAAATGGTTCTAACACAAGTTCCACTATAAAATGGATGGGATAAATAGAAGGACTAAAGAGGGTATCACTAACCTTAGGGGTAAACCAAGTATAGGAATCAAGAAATCTAGTAAAATGATAAGGTCCAGTCATAGTATGATCCATGAGCATAGTCCTATGGGGCTCTTTATAAATTGGAGGTGTTAATGCCATATCTACTCTATGATAAGGAGGGAAAATGCAATAATTAGGAACTATAAATGTTGTAACATGAGAAGATGCACAAAAATAATCAAGTAAAGAAGAGTGATAACACATAATATCAACATCACGAGCTTGGATAAGGCCACCTAATAAAGGATCATCTAAAGAATAACCATCATCATAGTCTATCATATGAAGATCAATGACATAAGTAGTAATACATTTTTCATCAAAAGAATAATGGTGAATATAATGTCAAGTCTTAGATAAGACTACAAGAATTTCATCACAAGGAGGTTTGTGAGAATGAGGCTGCAAAGAAGTAGAAAGCTATGAGATGAGATGAGGTAAGAGATTAGAAATTTTGATCTTTAAGTTAATCTCATCAAGATCATCATCATCAGAGTCTAAAAGGATGGGATTAATTTTACCAATGAGCTTAGGATGCCCTTTTTAACCTTTATTTGAGTTGACAGGAAAATTTAATCATTATAACTCATGGAATGGAACACTAGGCAAAGGTTCAAGAGTAAGAATCTTGAAAACACCACAATATTAAAATTGTTAAAAATTATAAGGGTTAGTATCTCCTTTAATCCTATAAATGGATCCATTATTAAGGAATTTAACACATTGGTAGGCATGAAAAGCTATAACTTGCATACGATGAGTCCACAGCCTACCAAATAAGATGTTATAAGAACACATCACATTTACACAAATGGTAATAAGTGGGATAGTAATTGGAAGCTACACACACCAAAGAGGAGGAATGTTCCTTATATCATATCCTTGGTAGGTGTTATGTGTAAACTTAATATTGCATTCTGAATATCTAAGGGTCTTAATGAACTTAAAAGAAATAACAAAAGTGTCTGAACCCTTGTCAATTAATGCTCATTTAATTTGGATGTATCCTATTTGGATGCTAATAAATAAAGGAGGATCATCTAGAAAAATTATAATATTATCATGAATCATAGATGAAATAGAAAATTTCAAAAAAATGAAGTGTCAAGAGTTTCATCAATATTGATGGACATCTCTTCACATTGTTACAAGATACTATCCTCGGAACCATATAAGGTTGTATTTCATCTTACTAAGGGAGGATGAGGGACATTCATTTTGAATAATAGTTGCATAATATGGTTATACTAATAGGGAAAGGTTGTCATAAGCTCAAGAAATGGAATTCATGATGGGAGATTAGTGAGCTCCGCTATGGGATCCCATTCATCATAACCCATGAAAATATTGTTATATATAGGGACATAATCGTTAAGAAGATATTCAAAAGGTATATCTAAATAGGATTGAAATTTTTGTTGATATGAATGAAAAGGTCTATAAGAAGGCTGTAAATTGTTTGGTGATGAAGAAATAATAGGTTCAGATTGATCGTGAGAAGTAGAAGTGGTAATTAAAGGTTAGTTATCATTAAAAGATTGATTATCATTAGTATTGGAATATGATGGAATAATGGTAGAAATATAATGGGATGTGTTATCTAAATGGGAATCAAAAATTGGAACATTATAAAAATTTATAAGATCTTCTTGCCCCAACTCATTTAAATGAGCTGGAGAAGAGTCTTGGATAACATGGTATGTTTGAGAAGGAGGTAGGGTGTATATAGGTTGAGAATTAATGAAAGCCACCACCCTTCACATATTAATCATGTTAAACACATTCTCTTTGAAGGTTGGTTCAATAAGAATTTCTAAATTATTGGTTGAAGAAGTGATCTTGTCTTGTTTTTCTTGAATAGGTTGGTGGTTAGGTAAAGGATCTTTGTAGATAACTAAATGAGTGTTTACTTGATCCAAGGCTTGAGTTTTATCATGAGTTTTGTAATCTTTGAAATTAATATCATAAAATTGTTGATGCCTATGATTGATGGAATCATGATCAAAATTAGGTCCAAGAAGAAAATAAATATCTAAATTACGAAGTTAACTAAGGTCTCATGAGAGTGAACCCAACTAGCATAGAACCAACAAAATTTGCTAGGATCATACCAAGTTTTCATAGGATGAGTAGGGTCTATTTCTCAAGGAAGAGGCCTAGGTATAAATTTAATAAGTTTAGATAAGGAAAGAGGTTTATGGACATTATTGTTATTTGGTGAAGAGAAATGAGGATTAGTAAATTGTTGAGAAGGAGTTGGTTCTCAAGAAAGGGTATGTATGACAGCTTAAACATTATGAATGGTATCATATGAATCGATAACACCATCATTGGTAATATTTTAGTTTCTATTCTTTACTAATATATAATGACTCATAGAAGGTTAGGGCAGCTCAAATTGATGCATGAGTAAATCTTGTCATTTGGCTTGGTCAATGGTGTCCTCCAAAGTATATGGAGAAAGGTCACAGACTCAATATTGTAATTTAATAAATAAAGCATTTTTAAAGAGATGAAAGAGATTGTCATCTGCCATGTTGTGTTCACACTTGTTTGATAGAGTCTTCCATTATTTAACAAAGGCTTAGGTAGTTTCATTTTTATTTTGTTTGTAATTAATGAAATAGGCCAAAGTGTTTTCAAGAAGATCACTAGTTTGGAATTCTTGTACTAAAGAATTCACTAAATCTTCCAAACTAGTAATGGAATGAGGTCTAAGTTAGTTGTACCAATCTAAGGAATCAATTTTGAGGTTTTGGCAAGGAGCTTGATAACAACAAAGGTGTTTAGTTTGACCCAATCTTTATAAAGATTTCTGAATGTCTTAAGATGAAGGATAGGATCATTTGATCCATTGTATGAAATTGTAGGTGTTATACCTCCGACATCAATATTAGCAATTTGAGTGGTGAGAGCTTCATTTTGTATATGCTTGATGGTTTTATTGACTAAGGGAGATTAAGGAATTAGATTGCCTTGAGAATATATAAGGGGGGAGAAGGAACACTTTGGTTATTCATGCCCCAAGCCATTGGTTGTGATTGTGTTTGAAGATTAAGAAGGTGGTTTTGCATTCTCATCATTTGATTTGTATTATGAGCTTGAAATGTGCTCATTTGGTTGAGAGTTTGTAATAATAGTTGATGAGTTTTATTAGTGTTATTAGAAGTAGTGTTGGTATTTGTGTTGGTATTAGTGGCTTGGGTACCACTATTAGTATTGATATGAGCTTGAGAAGAGATATGAGAATTTGAAGTGCTAGTGGTAAAATTTATTTGTGAGAAAAAGATGGACTAGTAAATGGTTGAGATGAAAAATCACTAGAAGCATGAGTGCATTGGGTAGAAAATAATGAATTAGTGAAAGGATTAAGAATAGTAGGTCTTATAAGAGGCCCACTAGATGTAACACGAACCATGTTAGTTAAGGCACTAGGTATGAACGTAGAAGAAATCAAAGAAGAAGATGCCATGGCATAAGGAGTCAAGCTTGAAGGAAGAGGTCTAGAAGCAAATAAAATAGTATGCCCAAATCTAGTTTAGAAAGTAGAATTAGGTAAATGAGTCTCTTCAACTTGACCATTAAGCATGAGGTTATAGATGGTACATGGATCTTTCCCTCTATGCTAAGGAAATTTAGAAATAAAGAAGAGCATTTTGAAAGTATACTCTAATTCAAGTTGATCCTCTAAGAAAAGAGGAGGTTTTTGGTGCAAAGAGGTATTATGAGGATTCCCATAGCTCATTATATGAGTTTTAATATGGACATTACTAGCATTCTCGAGAGGAAACCTATTTTGTCTCTAGGAGACCCTATTAAGATTAGTGAATTACATCATATCTATTGATTGATTCTCAATGTTATCACCAAATAGATAGTCCATGATGAAAATAGGAAAGGTAAGATGAGATAAATAAAGAATCAAAATGTGATTGTAATTGAACTAGGGCGACCTGGTTGACCTAGTGCAAAAACTAGGTCTATGAAACTGAACTAGGTCCACAATATCAACCTAGTATAGAGAATAAAGAATGATAAAAAAGGGGGAAAATCCTATAAATAGTACTAGGTCAACCAAGTTGACCTAGTATAGTATACAGGAGCTATAAAATATGCTAGGTTGACCTGATAAACCTAGTACAATAAAAAAGAAAAAGAAAAAGTTGATAATCAATTTGTGAAAATAAAGTGAGATAGTTTGTAGTTAATCTAAGAAAGTAGATGCTAAAAGTAAACAAATAATCAATTGAATTGATGATGGCCAATCTAGTTGAGGTACACAAAGAAAAAAAATCTTACACCAACATTGGCTAATGTAAGTTCTTTCACACCCAAGTGAGCAAAGAGCAAGCAAACAAGTTGGAAAGTAAAGCTATCTAATTGGTCATCCTATAATGTTGAATAGATTATTAAGAATGATTTTAAGTGATAGGGAGTTGGTTGTAATCAAGGTACTAGATAGAAATCTATGGATAGTTTTAGGTATGTTTAGGATGAAATGGACTATAGTGGTAATGATTTAGGCTTGGTATTGGGGCCTACCCCCTCACTTCACACACCATAATGATAAGGGTGTCAGGTGATTATCTAAAATATACCATTAACCATGTTTTATACTTGGCCAAAGCATCAAGTTGACTTCCCCCTTCGTTATGAAATCTAAGTAGGTTGGCCTATGTAGTCAAGTGTTAAATGCTTTTTGATGTTACGTGATTTGGCCATCCTTGAAAAATAGTAAAAATAGTGAAACTAAGTGGTTAATTAAAAACCTCCTAATTAGACTATGTGAACTATTCTAAGCATGCAAAAAACTTAAATAGAAAGATGTGATTAGCATACAAGGTGAATTTTAACATTAAAATAAGGTATATTGAAAAGACTATATGCATAACACACATAACTAGGTTGAGAGTGTCTAGCTATCATTATTGAAGATCGGGTCTACAAATGTACTAGGTCAACCAGTTCAACCTAGTTATTTTAGACAATAAATAAGACACAAAACTAGGTCCACTAGGTCGATCTAATTGGCTATGTAGAGGTAGTTTTGAAGGCTACAAACATGAAAAGAAAGTACAAAATAGAAAGAGACATAAGAATGTAAACTCACCTTGATGGATTAGAGATGGAAATGAATAATATTACTTGATCAAGAACCTTAGAGAAAACTGACCAAAAATTTACAAATTGGGTTGAGCTGGTCAACCAAACAATATAGGAATCTGCTAAAAAAGTGCTAAAAATGCACTAGGCTGACATAAATAACCTAGTTGGTTGGCTTAGAAGTTTTGAAATACACTAGGTATTAGTGGCTTGGGTACCACTATTAGTATTGATATGAGCTTGAGAAGAGATATGAGAATTTGAAGTGCTAGTGGTAAAATTTATTTGTGAGAAAAAGATGGACTAGTAAATGGTTGAGATGAAAAATCACTAGAAGCATGAGTGCATTGGGTAGAAAATAATGAATTAGTGGAAGGATTAAGAATAGTAGGTCTTATAAGAGGCCCACTAGATGTAACATGAACCATGTTAGTTAAGGCACTAGGTATGAACGTAGAAGAAATCAAAGAAGAAGATGCCATGGCATAAGGAGTCAAGATTGAAGGAAGAGGTCTAGAAGCAAATAAATTAGTACGCCCAAATCTAGTTTAGAAAGTAGGATTAGGTAAATGAGTCTCTTCAACTTGACCATTAAGCATGAGGTTATATATGGTACATGGATCTTTCCCTCTATGCTAAGGAAATTTAGAAATAAAGAAGAGCATTTTGAGAGTATACTCTAATTCAGGTTGATCCTCTAAGAAAAGAGGAGGGTTTTGGTGCAAAGAGGTATTATGAGGATTCCCATAGCTCATTATATGGGTTTTAATATGGACATTACTAGCATTCTCGAGAGGAAACATATTTTGTCTCTAGGAGACCCTATTAAGATTAGTGAATTCCATCATATCTATTGCTTGATTATCAATGTTATCACCAAATAGATAGTCCATGATGAAAAGAGGAAAGGTAAGAAGAGCTAAATAAAGAATCAAAATGTGATTGTAATTGAACTATGTTAACCTGGTTGACCTAGTGCAAAAAGTAGGTCTATGAAATTGAATTAGGTCCAGAGTATAAACCTAGTATAGAGAATAAAGAAAGGTAAAAAAGGGGGAAAATCTTGTAAATAGTACTAGGTCAACCAAGTTGACCTAGTATAGTGTACAGGGGCTATAAAATATGCTAGGTTGACCTGATAAACCTAGTATAATAAAAAAGAAAAAGAAATACTTGATAATCAATTTGTGAAAATAAAGTGAGATAGTTTGTAGTTAATCTAAGAAAGTAGATGTTGAAAGTAAACAAATAATCAATTGAATTGATGATGGCCAATCTAGTTGATGTACACAAAGAAAAAAATCTTGCACCAACATTAGCTAATGTAAGTTCTTTCACACCCAATTGAGCAAAGAGCAAGAAAACAAGTTGGAAAGTAAAGCTATCTAATTGGTCAACCTAGAATGTTGAATAGATTATTAAGAATGATTTTAAGTGATAGGGAGTTGGTTTTAATCAAGGTACTAGATAGAAATCTATGAATAGTTTTAGGTATGTTTAGGATGAAATGGACTATAGTGGTAATGATTTAGGCTTGGTATTGGGGCCTACCCCCTCACTTCACACACCATAATGATAAGGGTGTCAGGTGATTATCTAAAATATACCATTAATCATGTTCTATACTTAGCCAAAGCATCAAGTTGACTTCCCCCTTGGTTATGAAATCTTAGTAGGTTGGCCTATGTAGTCAAGTGTTAAAATTCTTTTTGATGTTATGTGATTTGGCCATGTTTACAAAATAGTGAAACTAAGTGGTTAATTAAAAACCTTCTAATTAGACCATGTGAACTATTCTAAGCATGCAAAAAACTTGAAAAGAAAGATGTGATTAGCATACAAGGTGAATTTTAACATTGAAATAAGGTATAGTGAAAAGTCTATATGCATAACACACATAACTAGGTTGAGAGTGTCTATCTATCATTATTGAAGATAGGGTCTACAAATGTACTAGGTCAACCAGTTCAACCTAGTTATTTTAGACAATAAATAAGACACAAAACTAGGTCGACTAGGTCGATCTAATTGGCTATGTAGAGGTAGTTTTGAAGGCTACAAACATGAAAAAAAAGTACAAAATAGAAAGAGACATAAGAATGTAAACTCACCTTGATGGATTAGAGATGGAAATGAATAATATTACTTGATCAATAACCTTGGAGAAAATTGGCCAAAAATTTACAAATTGGGTTGAGCTGGTCGACCAAATAATATAGGAATCTACTGAAAAAGTGCTAAAAATGCACTAGGATGACATAGTTGACCTAGTTGTTTGGCTTAGAAGTTTGGAAATACACTAGGTCATGATGGTCAATGTAGTATGATAATCTAGAAATTTGAAAAATTGAAACCTATATTGGGTTAAACTGATCGATCAAGCTATACAAGAACTACTACAAAGTGTCTAAAAATACATTAGGTTGACTTGGTCAACCTAGTAGGTTGAACTGAGAGTTTAGAAAGTGTTGAAAACCTATATTGGATTAAGTTACTGAATTTAGTTCCCAATTATTGTGCATAAATAAAAAGAATTGGGTTGATATAATTGAACCAATATGTCAAAATATATGATAGAAATGATGAAAAAATAATAAAATAAATGAAATAAAAGTGAATAAATCCAACAAGGGTTTGATTCATGTCAATTTCACTAGAATGTATTTAATTGAAATTACATGATGTTCATAAATTAATCCTAGATCGGATAAGATAGAGCATGCCTACACTTCTAATTTGGGATACACTTGTTAAGAGGGAGCATGACCAATATGAGGATCCACTAGACCCAATTAAGGGATCACTTGTATCACTTATCACAACACATCATGTTAGGAAGGGTTCCAAAGCCTATAATATAAGACAATCATAAAACAACCCTACAAGTGTCTTATGATGTGATGTTCACTTATGTAATAAACAAGAAAGTAAAATATTCTAATAACAAGAAAAGTAAACTAATCTAGTGCACACCAAAGCTTATGGCACAAAGTGGGGGTTAGAACAAAATAAATAAACAACAACTAAACTTAGCATGCATAAGATACATATACTCATGTAAATTTATACATAATCTTAATACATATAAGAGAAGAATGCATTCTACATTATCTATCTACTCTTACAAAGGAAAAATAAAGTTAGGAATACTTACCTTTGAAGATGAACTTGTTGATTCTCAATCTCTCCCTTGGTCAAGGTGCTTCACAAGAGATTTTTAGGAATTTTAAAGATAACATGGTAAATCATCTCTAGGATACATGATCTACCTAAGTACCCAAAAGACTTCTCCATAAGACAAGCTTGGATCTCCAAAGAAAATATTAAACCCTAAAGCTTTATTACTCAAGTAGAATGGTGAATAAGTAGATGTTCCTTTAAACTTATTCATTTAATTATTATTTTATTTTAAATGGTGGAAAATGACCTTATATATAGTAGTATCTTTCCTAAAAATCATTCAGACATGTTACTTATACTAGGTTGAATGGGTCAACCTAGTATGTTTACAGGATAACTGACTAGTTTTAAGCTAGGTCAATACAGATGATAACAAGTCAAAATAGTTAAATTGTCCCCAGAATACACTAGGTTGAATAGGTCAACCTAGTATACTAAATATGTCAAAAGGGTAACAAGGAAAGAAATGAGGGAATAAATCATGATAATGATTGGAATGGTAAGGAAAGAGAAGAATAAGCTTAGGGTTCAAGGTTTTAAGAGGATAGTGTGTGGAATGGAAATTGGTAAACGGAATAATAATATTATGAAGCACCAATGGTATACCCACCCCTTTCCTAGTACACCCATTAAAGGCATGCACTTAGAGATATTGAGACTCGATAGGTTCATGTAAGATATGGATTGTCAGTAACCAGTAAATGTTTTAAAAAAATTATGTGTATACAACTTGTAATAATTAGTTTAGGAAATTTCTTGGTGAAGTGAATATAAGGATAATTGATAACCTAATAGGATGATGAGGAAAATATATAAACCTTTCATGATGGTCAGACATCTGATAGTGAGAGGAAATGTGAAAACACAGGTAGTTAGGGTATGATTGGTAGATTATCATAAAAACCCTAAGCCTAAAGAAATGATATATAACAGATGATTGATGAATAAATTTGGTTGTAAAATAATTGGAACAAGTTAGGATGAATGTATAATACCTCATTTATGTCATTAGATATCAAACTCAACTCATGAAAACCACCTATAGACCTAAGTCTTGCTCAAACCTCACAAAATGCCTAGTTTCAACTCGAGAGGCTAATTTGCATTACTTGGTATAGATAAAAGGATATGAATGGGACCTTGGGATCATTGGGTAGGTTAGCTACCCTAGTGAAATTCAATTTTGTGAAATTTTTTATGGTTTCATTCCCTGATCTTTTTAAACCATCTTTGATAACCCAATGCACTTTTAAGATGCCTAAGAGAGCCATAAGGACTTGATGAGATATAAATGAAACTATATGCCTCCATATATATTAAAAAAATTACAAATTCCATCTAAAATTTTCAATAATACCATTATCATCATCCCATGATATTGGTTGGTATAAGAATGTATGAAATTATATGGATTAGGCCTAAAAATAATATTTTTTGATAGAAAATAAGTCTGTACAAGTTTTTAGATATCTAAATTTGGAATGGAGAATAATGAGGATGTTTTATAATTGAATCACACAATTATTTTGGTTTTTGTATGTTTTGAGAGCCTATAGAGCCATTTTTTAGTCTCTTGGTAGGGAGGCCTAATTAAGGCCTAGTTAGGAGAGAGAAAAGGAAAAAAAGGGATATCTCCACTCAAAATCTAATCATGAAATTGAACATGGAGTTGTAAGGCCATACTAGGTACCAGAATATGCCCTCATATTCTCAACACCATCCAAAAAAATCTCTATACAAGGAGGTTTTTATGATTTAAGGGCTACAAGGAATGAGGCCTATTTAAGGCTTTTGGTAGAGAACACATTATTGGTGCTAGTTTGAGGCCTAAAAATGGATTGGTGTATGTTTTATATGATTTTTATAGGTTATACATGAATTTTAGATTCTCTCAAGAAGACAAAACCAAGTTTTGACACTTGTATATAAAGTTGGCCTAAAGAGATGAAGAGTCATCTAAACACCTTACAAAATAAAGAGGTGATTTTCCAAATAGATCCTGATGGGGTTAGTTGAGAGGTGTCAAGAGTAGATAAAATAGCTAGGATAAACTAATAAAACCATAAATAAGGACACTTATAATTCAAAATGACAAGGCAAATGAAAATTTTAAGAATCTAGTCAAGGTGTCAATTAAACATTTTGATTTCCATTCCACTTGGATATTCAGAGAATATATATAGGAGATCACATGGAATATTGGACCTATTGAAATAATTCCATAACTATTCTTTTTGATATAACTCACATGATACTTATCTAATCTCTCTCTCTCTCTCTCTCTCTCTCTCTCTCTCTCTCTCTCTCTCTCTCTCTCTCTCTCTCTCTCTCTCTCTCTCTCTCTCTCTCTCTCTCTCTCTCTCTCTCTCTCTATACATACATACATACATACATACATACATACATATATATATATATATAAGCAACCACTTCTGAATTTTAATGTATCATCTACCTAAGTATGGTGAATCCTTACTCACTTTCATCCTTTTATAAATAAATAAAAATTTGGTTTACCTTCTCCATGAGTTTTTTCAATGTGTATGTTAGACTAGTTGATCTTGCTAACTGATAGATTTTCTTCCTTGGAATGTTATCCTTGTTTGCATTCATATTCAGCTTTGAGAGTCTATTTCAGGTCAATTGAAGCATTCTATTGAATTTTTCATGATTTTAATGAGTTTTCTCTCCACTAGTTTCATGTCATGACCTTGTGTTTAGTCCTGTTAGCTTAAGTTTGCTTCATAAACCTCCATGATAAATATTAATGTAAGAGGTAGATTTAGAGTAGTGGCATGTCTAGGTTAGGATTTTATTTTAAGTTAAATTTTAATATGTTGTAAATTATCAGGTTATAATTGGTTCATCACCTCATTAGGATAGGTTTATTTTATATTTTCTCTCTCCCCTTTCATCTAAATGAGCAAGTAGTATAGGTGATGAATAATCAAGAAAAATCTATGGAGTTAGCCCCTTAATCTAGAGATTTACTCCTACTATACACAACTCATTGGCCTAGGGTAATCCCATAAACCAATCATTTTGAAAGAGTATTGAACTACCTCTCCAAGGGTGAAAAATTGAGTGACAATAGTTATGGCAAACCCAATGGGACGAAGGTCTAAAAGAGTGGAATAATTCTTGGATAATATAGGTGAAAATGGGAGAAAATAATAAATGAAAACCTAGGCATTATTAAAAATGAGAATAAGATAATATTTTAAAAATATATATAGAAATAATAGAAGAGAAATAAATAAAAACACTTGGTAAAAATTTCTATAACAAAAACTATTTAAAAGATAAGATTTAAGGTGGAAACCTTATTTTCATCTAAAATAATAATATATCAATATGTACCCATATGAGTAAGATTTCTTGAGCTACCCATTGAGTTATAAGAAGAATAAATTTTTGGGGAAACTACTAAATCCTTTAGATCATTAATATCTATATATGTAGCTACTAGAGCCAAATCAAGACTTATTTATGCCTAATTTTGTCTTAATTTTTGTGATGGTAGTTCACTACCATAATCCATAATGTTACACTCAATCTTTGGGGACTAGAATCAAAAGTTAAAATCTAGGGATTCCCCTCTGAAGTGTAACATATGTCCACAATTGAGTCATAGTTTCAAAATTTGTCTTAAAAAAATCAAGGATCAAGATCTATGAATAAATGAAAACAAATTTTGGCTCAAGAAAGAAAACACAACGAATAAAGAGTAAGAAGAATAGATCCATATCTCCCTGGAAAAAGATACAAAATAAATGAAATAAAATGTGAGGGAAATTTAGAGGGAATACCATCATATATGAGTGAAAGGAATGATATTGAAGGTCAAAACATGTTAGAAGTTACAAGTTTGATTAAAAAACTGAATTAGAAGTGAAATACAAAGGGAATGAGTGCAAAATAGGTAATGAAGCCCTCAAAAGATATTCAAATCTCCACTGATATTTTTAATTTCCTAAAATTTTATAGCTGAAGGAGTGGTTGATTTTATAATTCAATAGGAGATAAAAAATTATGTAGAACTAGATAAAATTGAATTTATCCCTTGCTCAATGGAGAATGTTGAAGATGTCACTCTAGAACAAATAAAAGATAAGGATTCTTTAGCTTCAGATAATTAGAGTATTACAATATCTACATGGGGAAGAAAAAATGTAGATGTAAGCTTAGTTAAAAAGGTTAGAAAACCTAGGTAAAATGAATCAAGACTTAAATCAGCTAGAAAAAAGATGGCTAATGGAGTCCAAATGACATTATTAATGTCTAGAACATATGTATCCTATTTAAAATGATTGCCATGTATTGGAATATTAGAGGTATTGATGTTTTTGCTAAACATAAAATATTAAAAGACCAAATTTATAATAGTTAATCCTAATCTTATTACTATAAAAGAAAAAATGTTAGATAACTTGATTCTAGAAGTCAAAATTAGAATTTGGAATAATGTTTTGGGATTTGCAATCTTTTTGATTGGGGATTTGGGAGGTATAGTTAATTTTATAGTACTAGACTACTTTGAAAGATGATATTTTTATTTATAATCATAATCATTTAGATGTCTTATTTACTAATGTTAATGACAATTCCAGTTGGATATTATCTAATATCTATTCTCTTAATAATTACATTGATAGAAGAAAAATTTGGGAGGAAATTTTTTAATTTAAAAGATCCTGTCCAAATTTTATATGGATTATAGTGAGGTTTTTCAACACCCTTGTTTCTTCTTTGGAAATAAGGGTGGAAGACATTATTTTAGTATAATAATGGATAAATTTGAATATTTTTTAATTATCTAATAATTTTTTTAATGTAGATATGATTGGTTCAAATTTTACATGGTCTGATAAATGATTACGAGAGATTGTGATCTAGGAGCATTTGGATAGATTCTTTATTTCTCCTATTTGGTTATTGGGGAATAACCTATGTATTTATTATCTTCCAAAATATTATCATACCATAATCCTATTTTTTTTAATATGGATTTAATTTATAAGAAACATAAAAAAAAATCTTTTTGATAAAATGTGGTTTCTCTATGTCAAGTTATAAAATAAAATTAAAGAGTGGTGGAGTGTTCCAATAAATTATTCAACAATGTTTAAACTTTCCAAGAAGCTTTAAAATGTCAAATTTTAATTTAAAAAGGGAATGGAGAGGTTTTTGGAAACATTTTTAAAAGTAAAAATGAAATTAGAGAAGAATTAGTAGATTTAGAAAAGGAAATTGAATTCAGTTGTATGAATTAAAATTCATATTGGAAGGAGAATAATCTTATGTTTGATTATCATTCTATTAACACTAAGAAGGATAATTTTTAAAGGAAAAAATCTAAGGTGTTATGGTTGAAATAAGGGAATGGTAATAATAAATTCATCCATTTATCCATCATTAATCATATATGTTATAATTGAATCATTGAAATTTAAAAGGATAATGTAGATACTAGTTATGATCCTACAACTACTGAGGAATAAACCATTTATTTATTTAAAAACCTATTTGTTAAGGAAGATCATATTAATAAAAAAAGCTCAATAAAATTTTGGAGCTAATCCCTCAGATCATAAATCCTAAGGAAAATAATAGTCTTATTATCTAGTAATGATTTAGGAAGTTGACTATGTGGTATCTTGATTGGAATGAGACAAGGCTCTTGGTCCTAATGACTTTCTAGTATCCTTCTTTTAGCATTTTTGGGAAATTAGCAAATTGGATTTAACTATTGTTGTTGATGAATTTTTATTCTTTGGGAAAACTATAAGATAACTTAATAGTACTTTTATTTCTCTTATTCCAAAGTTTATAGGAGCCAAAGAATTCAAAAAATTCATACCTATGAGTTTATGTTATATTGTTTATTAAAACTTCACTAAGTTTTTATCTATTAGATTACAACCTCTTCTTTCCTCCATTTATTTTTAATAAGGAACATTTATTTATAGAATACAAGATTAATATGGGATAATTTTAGTTATTTAAATGATTCACTTTATGGGAAAATGGAATAAGAAATTTATGGTTTTGAATCTTGACATGAATAGAGCCTATGATTGAGTTTCACATGATTTCATTAAAAAAATTATAGAAAGGTTTTATTTTAGCTTTGATTTTAAAAGGTTGATAAGTATATTCATTTCAAAAACTATGTTTTATATTCTCATTAATTCTTATCCAATTAGATTCTTTCATATTGAACATGGGATTAGGTAAGGAGATACATTATATCCTTTTTTTTGAGGTGCTTAATATATTTCTATCTTCATCCACCTCTAATGGAAGTTTAAAATGGATTATACCAACTACTACTATTTATCCTATATCCCACCAACATTTTTTAGATGACACAATTATCTTGGCTTAACTTTAGTTAAAGAGGCCAAATTTTGAACAAACTTCTAAAAGAATATTAATCTCCATCTATACAAGAAAATAAATTTGGATAAAATCTTACTCTTATTTGTGAATACTCCTTTTGATAGGTAACATAAGAATTATAACATGCTTAGGTGTAAAATGAAATATCTCCTTTCATTATATATTGGCATATAGTTATTTCTTGATAAAATGCCTATGTAGACTTGGAATTATTTATTGGATAAATTTCAAATGAATTTGGTAAGATGGAAATGTAATTTACTATCTCATGCTGGGAAATTGATGTTGATAATAAAAATCACTCTTCATAATTTTCTTGTTTTCCTTATGTCCATTTTAAAGGTTTTAAAATCTATTGTAGTAAAACTTAAGAAGATTAAAAAATATTTGTATAATTTATCACTAAGGAAAGGAACATATTTCCTTTGGTGGTGTGGGATAAATTTCTCTACCCTATAACCAACGAGGGATGGGGATCCAAAATTTCAAACCAATGAATAGATATTTAACATCTAAATTAGGTTGGATATTCCTCAAAGAGAGAAATTTAAAGACTAAGGTGCTAAAGGAAAAATATTTCAATGGTTAGGATAATGTGGGTTGGCTTTAGGATGAGCATCTTCTCGATCTTGTTTCTTGAATTGGTTGATCAAATGCATAAATATTTTATTGAAAGGCTCTAGATTTAAAATAAAAAGAGGAAATAAAGTTCAATTTTGGAAAGATAAGTGCCTTCTTAATCACCCCCTTTAATATGTTTCTCATTGGAATGAAATATGTGATGGTATTAAAAGGAATTATGCAAATAAATTACGTGATTACACCTTTAATATTTGGGTAGGAAGAGAATGGTTACTTTTAAATATATAAGATGCAAATGATGACCATATTAAGGTCATTTATGATATTAATATTATTTTTTAAAGTTTATTTGTGAGTAGATGTTCTATAGAAGATGATCTCATATGGGAGGAAACCATGGATGGTCATTTTACTATTAAAATAAATTATAAAGTGGCCATTGGAGCTAATCAAGATGGTTTATATGGGATAAAATATGGATTAAGAAGTTAATTCCTAAGGTAAATATATTATATTATTTGGTTATCCAAAATAAAATAATTACTATTGAGAATATACAAAAAAGAGGTCTATATATTCCCAACCATTGTGTCCTTTGTGAAATTAATGCTTAGTCTACTTTTCATATTATGTTGGAATGCCCATTCACATTTATAGCAATATGAGTTATTAAATATAAGGTTTTATTAGGTTGGGTATTACCTTATTCTCTTACTAAACTATGGTATTAATAGAGAACCCCTTTGAATTATAAAAATATTAAGTATCTTTTGTCTATGGATTTTCCCCATAATTTTGGGCATTTATGGAAAGAAAATAATTCTAGAAATTTTAAGGGAATCAAAAGTAAAGTATAAGTTGTGGATATAAAATAGATAGATATTTTTAGAGATAATTTTACTTTACTTAAGCTAAATGAGGATATCATGGTAAATGAAATTGTATTGAATAATTTTGTTAATTGGCATATTTATTTAGTTTTTAAACCTTATAAAAACCAAAAAAACTTCTAGAAGCTTGACCAAGTGGATTTCACCCTCCCCTAGTTAGGTTAAATTAAATTTTGATGAATCTTAAAAAGGTAACCCTAGGAAAGTGAGATGTGGAGGTTTTTTAAGGCATAATAATGGTAGAGTGATTTTGGCTTATACTTGGAATTTTGGTGTTGAAACAATTCACACAACTGAAGCTTTGGAAAATTTACAGGTGGGGTCATAATAAATAAGTTTGTTAAATAAATATTTTCATAGAATTATATTCCATGAATTTAATTAATGATATTCTTATAAATAAAAAATTAATTTGGACTATTAACAACATTCTTCATGAGACTCTTGATACCATTAATAAATTTCCAACAAACTATAATCAAACATACTTTTAGGTAAGGCAATAGAGTTTATAATTGACTTGATAATATAAGAGTGGATAATCACAAGTTCACAAATTTTTATAGTGTTTTTTATTTACTTTATAAGTGTTTTAAATTATTGATGATGATAGGGGTAATATTTGGGATTTTCTGTATGAGACTTAACCTTTATATGAATCTTTATTTTTCATGTTGGCCTTTGATATTTTTATGGAGGTCAATTTTAGTAATTTTAGATGGTATTTAGAAAGATATTTTTTTATTTTTTGGTTATTTGGATCAGTCATTTTAAGGTAAAGGTTATTTCCATCAATGGTAATAAGGATATATTTTTGCACATGGGAAGTGATCATAGAGGATGGTTCCATTATTTCTAGGCTCCTTCTATTTGGGGTGGTAATAGGAATTTCATAAATATCAAGTCTATTAATAGTCATAAAGTGTTTCAAGGTTGGTTATCAATTAAAAGTCTATGTTTGGGAAGATACTTTATTTAAAAAATTATATGCAACTAGGAAAATATAAAATGGAAGGTGAATTATGTTGAACTGAGACTTATACTATAGGTAATGCTAATAATAATAGGGATGTTTGGCCTATCCTTAAACATGGGGGGGTTTATCAAAATATATGGAAAGGATTTGTGGTAGTGACACTCAACTTTCTATTTAATTTGTAAAGTCATGGAATGGAATAAATATAACTATGAGGAAGGTTAGTATAGTTATTCTAATGATTTGATATCTCAAGTAATTGGAATAAATAATCATGTGAGGAAATATTATAGGAATAAACATTAGAAAAATTAAAAAAAATAGAGAAATGCATCAATCATGGAGAGGAATTGATTCCTTACTAAGGGGGGTTTCTTTGATAATCTTTGCCTCAACCTTACCACGAGTTGGCTAGGAAAATCATGAAGTATGTTACACTTGATGGAAGGTATGGATCTATTTTTTCCTATCATTTTTCCCTTTTAAATAATTTTAGGCACAACTTTCCTATTAGTTTGCCATTTTATTTGTTTATGTTGCTTGAAAAACATATTACTAAGATGAAGTTGAGGAAAGAACCCCACCATTAGTCCCTTATTTACCTCCTATATATCCATGCTAAGCCCATTAGGGTTAGGCCATCAATAGCTATCAAATTGGTGGAGTTTTTTGTGAAAGTGAAAAACATAATTAAAGGGAAAGGGAAGGGTCATGCTAAATAATACATTTCTATTAAAATTATTATGAATTCCCATGTTTCTACCCTTTTTAAATCACCTATGAATAAATCATGTGCCTTCATTGTGTCTAATTTTGAGGAGGAGGATTTACAAGAGGAAAATATGGAATAAGAGGATGAGAATGAGGTGTTGGATAATAGTTAGGATGAAGTGGATAAACTAACTGATGATTCAAAATTTGATCTATAGAAATATGTTTTTTTCATGAGTCTAAATTGGATTATAAAAGGAATTATAGGGAGGATATTTGCATCAATGTTAGTATCTAATAAATACTCAGAACTATGGCTATGGAGATTTAGATCCATAATACTATTCTATCATGGAATCTTAAGGATAATAATAATAAAATTTTTGGTGGTGGTATTATTATTTTTCTTGAATAGAGTTTTTTTATTGAGGTGAATATGTGGTTTTAAAGATTATGAAGTTGGAAGGAAGACCTGAGAATTTAAAATCTGAGAATAGTCCTATATATGACACCATTAAAAAATTGGTTGATATAATCAAGGTAACCATAATAAATTATGTAATTAACATCAATGTTCTTAAGTAAATAATCAAAACATGTAAAATAAAGAGTAGCAAAGTGGAGCCTTCACAAGCAAGAGAATAGGTGAAGACTATGGAGCTAGATAATTTTGAGGTGGAAGACATTGAAAAGGTCCTCAAAATTTTGGGTAAATAATGCAACCTTATACTAAAATAATTAGATATGTAATCTAAAACATCCAACTTTTAATTTTTTTGATTTGGTTTGGTTGTTATTTTGTTGTGTATAAATAGTTGTTTTATTTTTTTCGTGTTAATGGTTTTTGGATGTCAATTTTTCTTCACTTCAGACATATTTAATGTAACTAGGAAAAGACCTAGTCAAAACCCACCTTTTACCTTTAATAAAAAATATCTAAAAATAATAATATTTTTTTTATAAAACATTATGTGGATAAATGAAAAATTAAATTTTAAATGGTTGTACCCAATGAGGACATAAAACTTTAAATATAATAAACGCTCAATGAAGTAACCCCAATTAGATCCTTAGGGATAATTTTCAAGTATCCCATACTATGTTTCTCATTATGAAGGAATTCATATATACATCCATTTGAAATCATGGGAAATAAAATATTTGATGATAGATAGTGAGTGGTTGGAGATGATGTAACCAAACCTAGTAATGCATTCACTAGAATGGAAGTAAACCTACCATGTGGTTGAGAAGTTAAAATTTGACATTTATATGTGATTCTAAATTTTCACTATAAATGATTGTGTATTAAAAATCCTAATTAGGTACATCCATAGTGACACCATATTACTAGATTGACCCTACCATATGGTTAAGGAATAAATTCATGTGGTGATAGGGTTCTTGAATTTAAAAAAAATGATACAAAAATTAGGTCTATAATAATTATGGTGACTATAAAATTTGTTGAACCAAATTTAAACTAGAAGGAATTTTAAAAAATCAAATAAAATATATAATTTTCATATATTCCAATTAATCAATTTCATACAAGGTATATTATACAACAAGGGAGGATTCAACTACCTCAAAAAAATTTAGTAAATCTTGGCTCAAGGTGATGATGGATTACATGTATGATATGTGTGTTTGCCTTCTAGATAAACTCATGGAAACCATGGAAAATATTAAATTCATTAACCATGATTTTTGTTATGAACCCCTCCTCATTTTTGTATAAATGTATTTACAAATAAGTCCACAAGGGAGGGAAGATTTAGAATATTTGAATTAAAAAAACCATAAGTGATAAAGTAAAAAATATATTAATGCATATTTGGAAGGGGTAAAGATCATAAATTATATTAGGGAATCATGGATTATAATTAATAAATTTGTAGCTAGAAGGGCCCACATTTATAATTTGATATTATATAAGTATAAATATGAATTTTTATCTAGGGTACATAAATTAAACATATATTTAAACTCATACTAGCTTAACATATGAAACATCACATCAATACATGGAAATATTAATACAAACCATTAGGGTACTAATAATTTATCCCTGATTATGATCACCTTCTATATGGCATAAGGAGGTCCCACAATAGCCATGGAAAATTAGTTAAATGTAATTATTAAATGAAGAGGGTGTTACAATCAAAGATATAACTTAGGTCCAAAAAACTTATTTTGAAAAATTATTGAAAACATCAATTGTTGTATATTTGGATAGTTATACTCTTATAAAAATATGTAGAGGAAAAATATTTCTTTGAGACACTACAATAGTTAGAATTAATATGAAGTATCAACCTTAGAAGTAAAACTACACAAATAGTAACAACATAAGAGTAAATATCCTTAACAACATTAGACTTCATCATAAGTAGGATGCTTCAAGAGAAATAAATGAAATAGAAATGAAAAAAATCATATTATTCATCAAGGACAAGGAAAATAATTAGTGGTGGGGATGAACCCTCTAGGGTGGCCAAAAGGATAGGAGAAAATAATAACCTTGAGGAATATACCACATTTATTTGAATTTTTGGGTAAAAACATATTAAATATGATAGTTAAAATATTAAATAGGACCCTCACATTTTTAATTAAGAATAAATAAAATGAAATAAAAAATGTATATACAAATTCTACATCAGAGAACGCAGTCATTTTAAATATAGACAAAGGCATTGGGATTTACAACCATAATTGGTTTGTAATACCAAGAAAAATAACTATAAAACAAATATTTAAAGAGAGTTTAGCATGAAAAGACAAAATGAGTTCCATAATTATGTCATAGCCATCCCAAGAATTATATCAAGTCCATAAATTAATAATGACTTTATTAAGAATCATTTTAACCACTTAGTATTCAAATATAAGTGGGTTAGTGTAAAATCCCTCATGCACACCTATCCCCATAATTCAATGTGGCCTTCCTAGTAAATCCTTTAGTAACTTATACACTTACCCAAGTATTTACACATGCTATAAAATAGTTGGTACCTCATTGGGTAATTCAAAAAAATTCAACAAACACCTACATGAAGTAAAATAGATTCAATAACATAATCATCATACTAAGCTTGCCTAAGCAATATTTACCAAACTTACATGTAATAGGTAGTGATAATGGGAAATGACTACTTCCAAATTCAAGACAAAGCTTTGAAATTATTTATCAAAAACATAAACATGAATAATTTGAAGCAAATATAATTATACTAGTAACTTATGGTGATTATATTATCAATTTTTTATTCGATCAAAGTTGTAAGTGTACAAAAAAATCCCATCATGTGAAGATAGATTTATTTATCCCTTGTGATGTTTCAGTAACTATGTTTAAATTCTATCTTGTAACTCATTACCATTTTACAATATAGGGTTATCCTCATGTCCTTAATGCAATTAAATGACATTCCAATTCAAAACTTGTATTACTAATTAACATATTTAGTTTAGCCATACCTTATATTAGGTCATGCACACATAGCTTCAAACATTCATTGTTTTGATTCCCTCATGAGTTAAAAATAAATATGTGTGCTTATATGAAGTTTAAAAGTTCACCTTTGTCACTTAAGTGAATTAAATTTCATGTTAGATCCATGTATTTTATACTAAGCATTTTTTAATGATAATTCTGTAAGGCTTAGAACATTTCTCTTTCTTATCTTCTATGGAAGATTTGTCAATTTTGATTTTATCCCAGTTCATTGGATTTTAATAATTCCTTGTCATTATAATGAACTATGAAGACTTTTATTTATTTCATAAGTCATTCCAAGTGAGGAGAATATGTTCCTCAATCACATCATGCTTTAATTGAAATAACCATTAGAATTTAAGATATTGAATTGCTTATATATTTCCAAGATTATTATGAGATTAAATTTCTTAGGCGAGATTATGCTTAATTAATTATATCTTAGTTTTCAATTATTCCACTCAAAATTTTCAATTAAATAAATATGTTTGTCATAACCATTCTATCACTTAAATAGTGTTATCATTGATTACGCTTTAAAAGTATTTGAACTATTAGAAAGAGAGTGATCATTACTCAAAACACTTTTCTTAACATGCTAAACATATTTGTATTCATGAATAAGACACAACATCATATTTTTGAATGATTATGTTCTTAATAATCCTTTAAGAAAATATTATACTTAAATGACTTTTTTGAAGTCTTTAAAATAATCTTAATGAATAATCTATTTTCATAAATGCATATTTGGATAGTTTAAGGCAATTCAAAAGTTTTTATATAAAATATAAGAAATTGGTCATAATTGTACATAATTCAGGAAATAGCTTAGTTTGTAAATGTATTAGTTAAATATACTTTATACATAAATGCATAAATTTACAATTTATTTTTTCATCTAAATTAACACAACGTTTATATATTGTCTCACAAATGAATCTTATAACTTATTTAAAAGAACTAATTTATCAAAACAATAACCAACTAACTCAATTTCATCTACAAGAGATAATAAGTCTAATAGTATTCCTTAGTTTTATTAAACCTTAATACTTTACACATACTTTTTTATATAATAAAATAACACAATTTACTTGTTCAAATCATGCAAGGAGATGCATCAACATATACAATTTAGGTATAGTAATTTAATATTCAAATAAGAATATTTCTAAAATAAATATCTCAAAACTAAATAATACTAAACAAATAAATATGTATTTTCATCTTGTAAAAATATATGTTCACATTACTTAAATACCAAAATAGTATTCCATAAACCCATATATTTATGACAATAATAATGAATGGATTGAAAAACTAAAGGATAAAAATCCATTTTATAATTACAAAACAACTTGAATATTACTAATTTGTTAATGAAATTAAACATAATAATTACATGACATATCATTATTACAAACATCAATATGATTAAATTAGTTTATTATAAAATACTAAATCAAATAATTTTATATTTGATATTCTTTTGTTTACAATCACTAATAAATTAATTCAAATATAGGGGAAGTAAAATAAAGAAATCTTTTGCATGCATATCCAATGAAGTGAATGCCCACCTCTCTAGTCCTAATCAACCCAATCATAAGTGGCCTCATACCACCCAATCCATCATTTGGATGTGATTCCATCCAGATAAGAGAAGTGAGTAATGTAAATAGTGAATATTTATCTTGACTTAACATAACCAAATAATGAAAACATTCAAACAAAATTTATTCATTCTTGGTTAACAATACTAACACCTTTGCAGTTATTCTAATCTCATGTTAGAGATTTTTAGTATTGAATATTAAGGTTTGAATCCATGGCATTGCACACACAATACCTAATCATGCATTAGGAAAAAAGACCCAAAATAAATGCAATTATATTACTAATAGTAACCCCAAATACAAACAATATTAAACAAAAAAATCCATCTAAGGAAAATGAACTTAAATGAATCAAATAGTTTTCAAGAAGTTAAATAAATAACATACTCAACAAAATTTTTTAAAAAACATCATGAAGAAGAGTATAATTTTTTTTTCAGAGTAAATATGACATCAAAAATCAACTCAAGTTCTCATGCAAGACAACACATTCACCCAACCAATGAAAATAAGGTTAAATGCATTATTTAAAGAAAATAACATAGAGTAACCTAAAGTGATAGCTCCATGTTGACTAATATGGTCAAAATAAAATCATGATAAAAATATCTTAAGGTTATTATCTATAATAGGTGATGATAATAACAAAAAAAATTTAGTTACTACTAAGACTTCCCAGTGTGGATTTCCCTCCTAAAGCTCCCTCTAGACTTCTGGCATGAAGATGTTATTTTAGGCTTAGGAAGGGTTATTGGGGTTCATATCTATATTAATATGACCACTCATCATAGGAAAATATTCTTGGAGGCTCAAGTGAAGGTTTTTATCTCTCATATTAAACCCGTCCAAAGTATATCATCATTGGGACTAATGGTAAACTATGGAGATAAAGTTTTTAGTTTGATAGATTCTTAAGAACTTACATGTCTTGATCTTACCTTCATACCCCTATAATTTCCTACCCCATTACTTTTCCTCCATTTTTTTATTACATTGAATCCTTTACCTCTCAATTATTACCATTATGACATTGAGAGTAAGGATTGTGAAGTGTTTAAATATAAAATGTCTCTTAAACCCACTTCAATGTCTCAGGACTAGGTTGAGGTAGATTATACTAGGGATACGACTCGTGACCCAGATGGTTTGATCATCATCAATTATAATTCTCAAATTTTTATTTGTCATGTTTTTGATTATTCTAAAATCAAGGCAACCCCTCTAGCTCTCTTGATCCTTTTTAGGGAAGCTATTAACTCAAACTAGCCCTCTATTATAGGTGAACCCCCTCTCAGGGAGTGGTCTAGTTATGAGCCTAATCCTCCTTCTAAGGACAATATTAATCCATTAATTACTCACAAATAATTACTTAAAGATAATTTATCTTACCGAAAATCTCTGAAAGGATCCTCAAGATCTAAAAGAATAGCACCTGATCAAGAAGATTAATGGGGACATTATTCCCTTATTTTGAGCTCCTAGTCCCATAAAATACTAAACACTAAAAAAGGGGAGATTAATTACAATATTGAAAAGAGAAAAGGGGAATACCATCATCTTGAAGGAAATTGGAAATTAAAATGGAGGAGGGAATTAACAAAGGAACCTAAAGCAACTTTACAACATTAAATTATTTGGTTTTAAATGCTAACACTTTAAGGCCTATCAGTTTTTTTATAGGTTGGGCCTTTGATAGTCAATCTTTTAATTTTTTCAAGATTACTATTTTTGGAGGGAAGTGTATCACCCCCAATTTAACATACACTTTTATCATTTTTTTTAATTTCCCTTATTTTTGGGTCTCATATCTTTTGAATTTTACAATGACTGATTTTATGAATTGACCATTTTTTTCTATCATCAACTTCATCATTATTTCAATAATCTTGATTGGAAGTACAATGTAAATATAATTTAGGTGAAATGATTTTTTTATTTCCCCTTATATTTCCTTTCCCTATCATTATTATTTTCCCTCATGGAAAATTATTTACCAACTCAGTTCCCTATTTCTTCTCATTACTTGGCTCTTCATCTCTTAGCTCACTATCTTCCTTATTATTTTCATAATTTTCCTTTTTTGGGTCATCATTTCCCAAGCAACTCATGTCATCATTAATAAATTTATTTTCCATTTATTTTCTCTTTTATTTCTTCAATTTAAGTTCTTATCTCAATCTCATATTTTTTATTAAGGTTATCTCACTTGGTTAGGACTTCTAAGAGTTTATATTATTCTACTTTGGCTCTAATGGCTTCCATTGAGGAATTGTTAATAAAAAAGGATAAAGAGACAACTTATAAGTATGAATAACTTTAGGGAGAAATTACAATATTAGGGATGGGTAGGGTGAAACCTATGTCCTGCTCTACTATATAAATTATAGCCCTACTATTTGGGGAATTCTAGAGAAGGGTGGGCTCCCAAAATTATGCTAAAAATTATTGAACATTACTCAATTTTTTATAAAAAAATTGTGGATTCTTGGAAATAAATGTTCATGATAATGAGGGGAATGAGGATTGATTTTACCAAAGAATCAAGTGCCAAAACTTCTAGGCTACTCGTACATGACATAAAATTTTACAAGGATAAAACTTTGAAAGGTGAATGGGTTTCAAAGTTTTTTAATTACGTAGAGAAAGTGAAGGAAGTAACTAAAATATTTAGATGACTTGACCTTCTTAAGGTATGGACAAAGTCTAAAAGAAGGTGATTTTATATATCACTCTTGACTCCAAGTTTATTCTATTTAAATCCCATAATTTCATGCTCCTAAGTAACTTTAAGGATAATTACAAGGTCATCCTCCATTTTTATATGTTACATTGTCTTGAGGACTCAATGGTAGTTTTCAAAGTAAATAACAAAGCATTTATGGTGCATTAATATTTAATCATAATATTGTTTAAGTTTGATCCTCTAAATGGGAATAAATAACTACAACTAACCATGATATCATGCATAATGGAAAAAAAGGGAAGCAAATGACCAAAGGGGCATGTGTGAGAATTTTTAATATTGGGACTAAAAAGATCAAGGTGGATAGGTCTAAAAAAAAATTGATTTGATGTTTCAGTGGAGTTAATAGAGGAACTAGTTGGGTCCCAAAGAAGGATGAGCCTCTTTTTGTTTTATCTAATCCAATCTCTCTAGAGGCTCCTAATTAGGTTATTTTTGCCCTAGTTTTAGGCTCTCAAGTAGATCCTACTCAAGATGAGCCCACTTAGCTTGAGTAAAACTCACCTAAGGATAGATTGTGATCAATTGAGTTGAGCCTAAAAAATAAATCTATGGAGATCCATTTAATTAGGAAAGAAAAAAAATTGATCAAATATTTTCCAAAAATTTGTGTTGAGAACCAGGGATGGCTGAATTTCCACTTCTGACACCCCTCCTAGCAAAAAATGAAAGGCTTGTTTGAACCAAAGGTGTTGGCTCTCCCTGGGGGAACATTGATTTTTATGGCCTCTCGTATCTTGACTCTAAAAAGTGAAACCTCCCCTTCTGGTGGTGGGGGATTAAATTTTACTAGTAAATAAGGTCCCATGTCCAAGATTTAATAAAAATCATCTAAGGTTCCATGTTAGGTTTATGGGGACATTTTTGGTTTGCAATCCATTTGGTCCTTTTGACAAGTTCTTTAGTTTGTTCTATTATCTTCATTTTTAATTATGCTCATTGCTCTTTTTGGGTTCCTTTTTACTAGGTTCAATTACCCTTTATTTTTAACTATTATATCCTCTCAGAGACCCAAGTCTCCTGATGTTCCTTAGGCTAGTTCCACACTAGTCAAAGGCAGGTTTACCTAATTCTAAATAACATAATTCATTCACATGAATGTTTAAAGTCAAATAATTTGAAATTGATGATGTATTCAAATCATAAAAATAATATTTAACCTAGATTAAATCCATTATGAATATAAATTAAATCAAATGACCAAAATAAACTTACCACATAATTCAAACACCTTCATATGACCAAATCTAATATCTTGGTTGTGTGAATTACAATTGAACACATTAAAATAATAATAAAAATATTATTATAAGAAAAAACTATATGGTATTCAAACCCCACCTAAAACTCAAGTATTTCATTATTTTCTTCTAAGGTCATGGTCTATCAATATTGCATAAGTTTATTTTTACTCAAAATATATAAATAAGGTTTTCAAAATCATAACAAGCTTTAAAAATGTGGAGGAACTCATAAGAATATGCACAATATTAGCTTAAAATTTCATTACCAAATACAATAATGAACTTTCATAAATAATAATGAAATTACATAAACATACCTATAATGAACTACTAACTAGATATTAATTCCAAGCCATAAAGGCTTCCATTCGTCTTTGTTTTATAAAAAAATCTAACCTAAAATAAATAAATAAAACACACAATTTTTCTATTTAATCGAAAAAGCTATTAAAAATTTTTATTGAAAGTTACATCATTTGTAAAAAGACTATGTGCATTTTTATACAACACCCAGTTCAAAACTAGCAGGGTTGAGCCAACAAACACTAAGAAATTTTAAGTGGAATACTTAATTGAATTCCAGTCAAAAAAATAATGAAAATAATGGAGATTTTTATTATTTCCTTGCCTTCATAACTTCCATCCTTCCACATAATAGATGTAAATAGTAGTTAACCCATTTAAGAAAACTATAAACTAATAGGAAAATCCATAAAAAATCCTGTATGGTCAATAAAGCAAATGAATCACTATAATTTGAACTCCATGAGAAGATCATGTATCTAACTACATCCATTTTTTTCTCAACCACCATGCCAAAAATTACATTAGATTTTCCCAAATCATAGGTCTTCCAAAAATGATAATGTAAAAATGACCAAGCAAGAACCCTAATTAGGTTAGAAGATTATCGATATGTTTGTATCAAGTGGTGAGCCAATGCCACCAAATAAAAGTTAATCAAGAAAAATAAAAACACTTCAAACTATTACCATGTATAATATGGTTCATGTCCACTATGCCCCATACCCATTATATTGCTAGCCAATCCAATACTTGGTCTTCACAATTAATGCATTTAAGAGCCCAAATAAGACCATGTTACTTAATTCAATGAAACATCAATGATATAATTCCATAAGTAAAATATTAATGCCTTTTAAGAAAATTTACAAGACTATGATAAGAAACTAAATGCCACTCATAAACCAACACAAGTCAAAAACCATCAAAGATAATAAGTAATAAGAATAACATTAAATATCAATGCTAATGAGATGATAAAAAAATGTAAATAACGCATTCATCAAGATAACAACATTACGAATAGAGACAATAAGTTTCAAATTGATCAAAGACTCAAATTTGAAATGTATTAGAGAAATGATCAATCAATAAGTCAAAATTTATTCAAGAGTCAATCCCATATGCATTCCAATCCAATTAGAGACAAACACTTTGAAAATTAAATTAAGCAAATAAATGACTCCAAACATTTATAAAATAGTAAAAACTCAATTTTTTTACTATTTTAAGTTCATTATTTCTTTTCATTCACATTATCATCGTCACTTGAATACTTAGTCATATCCATCCTAGTTCATACCATGTACCTATAATCATAATAGACCATCAACAACATATGTATTATATAATAACACTATTAAATACAATAATATAATTTAACTGACTAATGAATCTGTTGGGTGAATATTTTGTCAGCCAGCTAACTAGTGACCAAAATAGTTCCTATCACCACAGCATAGGGAGATTGGTCATCCAATGTTATAGGTTTACCACATCCAAAGGGGACAAATCTCTCCTCTCATCAAGGGGAGGTTCCCTATTAAATATGCAGAGGCTATATACTATATATATAAAATCAGAAGGTAAGACACAGGGGTGGAATGAACCATCCATCTCTCTTTTTTTAGAGATGATGCTAACAAATAGAGGAGAAATCATGGGTGATTGGTGAAGGCACTTCTTTCAGAAGTAACATTCATCCAAGAGCTATATCCCTTCCTAGATAGTAGAAATCCTAGTGAAGTGATAGAAGGCACTTCTCTTCTTTTAGAAGTGTTTGTTCTTGCAAACAACAAGACTCTTTCTGGTAATAAGTGACTGGTAATTGGGTCCAAAGTAACCATCAATCTAAGATGTAGCTCAAAGTCTCCACCTTGACTACCATAGAGTGAGGTACAAAGAATAATGGGGGCACAAATTCATCCCAAGGTCCTTTACATAGAAATAGAAAATAAAAACACACTAAAGATAATTGTAGACAACACAAAGTCTTCCACAACTAACTTTAGGACACCTTCTTGATTACTTCTACTAGTTCTACTTGTTAGATCAAATAAACAAGAATGATCCTAGGAAACAGACATAAGAACAATTTTATAAAATAGCACAAGCTATAACAACATAAATTCTATAAGTAACTTGCTTTCTCATTCAGATAAAATAATATGAAATTATAATCTGAGCTCAAAGTCTTAGTATTCACCTTTCAATTTGGGCAGAATTTTACTTCTAGTAATAAGAAGATATCCCTTCAAATGATATAATGAATTACATTATATAGAGGCCTAAGGGAGGCTTGGCACTTTTTCCCATGGAGTGACCCATTTGGTGTATTTAATGCCTTAGATGCATTCCTGGTCTTGTCAAGAAGGGCCATGCTGGAGTAGGGTGGTTGCCTTGACTGTGGCATGTCGATTCATCTCTAGTGCTTCCTCCTAAGTTTGAATTACTCATTCATTCACTTGTTTAGTTACATAATTTTCTACTCTATCTTTACCTCCAAGGGGACAAACAAATGACACTTTCCATGTTAGCAGACCCCAAATATCTACTCGGTAAACTACACCTACTGGCAGTAACTCCCACTGAGTTTCCTTCTCTATCTCTTCCTTCTCTTGACCCTAGCCTTAGGATTTTTGAATGCATCTAGGTTCATATTTTGAGTCAATAAAATCAATAGACACTTAAATATAGCTTATTTGGCATTCATGGGTCTTTCCTCTATTGAAGGTTAACGGCTAGCTAGTCGCTTTAAATTTGACATCCATGGGCCTGTCATCTTGCTATGACACAGGTGAGGACACATGGTGGCATCCATGATTTTGATATAAGATTATTGGAATAATATTTGAAACTACTAGAGGCTAGAGGCATGGATACAGACATGTGACAGCTTTCATTGCACTAGGATGGGACACATGGCGAGTTTTGCACTTTGAAGATTCATCTAAAATTGTGTCTTGGCATGTGACACTTGGAAGCATCCACTATAATTTGAGGCTCAAACCTTTCCTAAAGGGAACTTACCCTTTGGGGTCTTGAAAAAGGTTTGCTTACAAATGTTGAGTGTCCCTCTGCAAAGGTGTTTACACTCTTTTATGACACATGGCACCTTTCACCATTTTTAACTAGAGACATGTGGCATCTTCCACTATTGACACTTGGCAACATTTGCCTTCTCGGGCCTTTGTAAAACCATAAAAATTATTGGGTCTTAGTCAGGCTCTCACAGATGATGACACTTGTTGGCCTCTACCACTCTCTACATGGGACACGTGGCATGGTTTGCTGCACTTAGGAACACAAAGTGAAGCCTTCCATGATTGCCACTTATCACCCTCTATAGAACTCTAAAAGAAGCTTTGTCAAAAGGAACCCTATAGCATATAATAAATATTGAGAAGTGAATGTTGACATGTGTCACATTCCACTGAGTTACAATGTCGACATGTGGTGTAGTCCAAATATTTTTAGTAGTCACGTAGATGTAGACATGTGGCAACTTCTGATGAGTTTTCAAAAGGGACACATGGCACCTTCCACCACTTCTCAAAAATAAAGCATAAAGGGGCTCAATTGGTGACACTTGGTAGCATCCGCCTGACTCTTTCTTTTATGCATATCTCTTTTCCTGAGGTAACCTTTAAACCCGTGCATTGAACTGATTAAATGTTGAACCTATTAAATTGATGAACCAAAATGGTTCAAGGTTTAATGGTTTAAGCTTTTGAGACTCAATAAGTGTTTGGGGCCATGGAACCTTAGAAATGGTTAAACTTTGAACCTCTATCAAATTACTTGGATGTTGTTGATGGTGTTGAACCCTTGAACCCATTGAACCCATTGAACCAAAAAGGTTCAAGGTTCAATGGTTCAATCCTTATTTTGATTCTTTCTGATAGACCCTTTGAACTAGTTGAACCTGGTAATATTTTTATGAAAAAGTTGAGAAAATAATGAAATTGAATATTCAGAACTAATTTTTGGAAAGGGGAGGGATAATTGTTGCCATGCAGGACCAAAATAGTCATATGTTATCTAAAAAATGAGGAGTCATTTTATAGGGACAACAGCTGGCTCTTGTTGGGGAAATTCCTTCAAATGACAACTCAAAATATCTGAGGGGAGTAGAAACTAGAATCTCCAGTGCCTTGAAGTGTGCCATTGAGCTACGGAGTCATGCTACCCAAAAAGAAACTCTCCAAAAAATGAAAACAAAAGAATGAAATAGAAATAAAAGACTATACAAATGTACATATATACAGGGGAACTCATCTGATACTTCAAGAGTTGAAGTGATTTAGATGTTGCCCATTGTGAGGTAAAGAAAAGAGAATGCCATCTTGATACTTCAACAGGAAACTATTTTTACCATTGAGCTATGAATAGTAAAAGGGCCCCTCCACAGGGAATCAAACTTTTCATGCACCCCCTTTGGTTCTCTTCTCTTGTCCCACAACAGGACTTGATCTCCAATGTATAAATCATGATTCTTTACATTCTAGTCGAAGAGATTCTTCACCAGACTTTGATGGGTGGTAATTCGGTCCACCACCATAGTTCTCTGCTCATTCAGCTCAGTAAGGCAAATGATCCTCTTCTCAAGTGAGCTTTCATACATTTGATCTTCAATTTCCTTAGCCAATTTCAATGTTGGAAATTTCAAGGTGATTCGTATCTCAGCATTGACACCATAAAGAAGTTAGAAGGGAGACATCCCAATTACTATCTTTGGTGTAATTATGTCTACCCATAGAGAATCAACTAATGCCTTATGCCAAATCCTTTGGTTGTCATCCACTAGCTTCTTGATGATAGTCACCAGATTTTTATTGCTTGACTCAGCCTATCCATTCCCTTGTGGGAAGTAATCAAAGGAATGGGAGAGTCTAATTCCATAGTAGAAGTAGAATTAAGTAATTTCTTAAGGAATTGAAATAGGCTGCATTACCAGTGACAATTTTGATTGGGACCCCAAACCTAAACATGATGTTTTCTTTGAGGAAATTGCATACTACTTCTAAAGTAGCATGTTTGGTTGGAACTGCTTCCACCCATTTGGTGAAGTAGTCTGTTGTTATGAGGACATAGTCATGTCCAGCACTTGATGATGGGTTTAAAGCTCCAATAAAATCAATTCCTCATTATTGGAATGGCTCCTCTATGATCACTAGTTTGAGTGGTAGGGCAGCTAATTTTGGCTTTCTGATAAACTATTGGCATAGCTCAGACCTTCTGACCCACTTGTATGCATCCTAAAAGAGAGTTGGCCAATATTACATGGCTCGTAAGATCTTATGAGCAGTCACAGGAGTGGAAAAATTTCCTCCATAGGCTGAATTGTGGAAAGACTTTAAAAGTCAGCTTTGTTGCTTCTTATCCACATAGTGAAGGAACATTACATCAAGGCTCCTCTTGTACAGGCCATTGTCCTAGAGGAGAAAATTAGCAAATTTCAGCTTGATGGTCCTCCTTTCTTTATAAGACAGGTTTACAAGACATTCACCATAAGTAAGGAAATGATAAATACTTGAATACCACTCATTCGTGGTGGAGACAAAAAGGACTGTAGGTGAGTCATCCACTTCTAGTTCTTCATGCTCTATTCCTCCTAACTTGTTATCAGAAATTAGTTAGCATAGCCCCTTCCCATGCACTAGCTTCATTGGCTTGATGATTAGATCAAACTCCTAGATCTTAGTGACCCAATTGCCTTTCTTTGTCCCAAACTCCTACTGAGTTAGTATAGATTTCACTGTGGTGTCAAGGACTAAGGCAGTAACTCGAGAATTGAGGATGTAGAAATGAAAATGTTTTACAGCCTTCACCACTGTATAAGCATGCTTCTCCATATTTGAGTACTTTAACTCATGAGCTTTGATAAGATAGCTCATGAAGGAAATGGGAGATTCCATACCTTCTTCATTCTATTGAACTAGAATTTTTGAAAGCATATGTTCTGAAGCATAGCTGTAAATGGTGAACTCTTTGTTATAGTCTAGACAAGCCAAAATTAGAGCATGGGCAATGGCAATCTTGACATCCTCAAAGGCCAACTTGCCTTCTTCAGTCTAGCTAAAGGTGGCTTTTCCCTTCATCATGTTTATAATGTGCCTAGTCTTCTTAGAAAACTTAGGGATGAACCTTCATAAGAAATTCACCTTTCTAAAGAAAGAGTGAATAGTAGTCTTGCTTGTGGGCAAGGAAAGTTCTTGGATAGACTTGACTCTGTCTGAGTCAATCTTTATGCCTCCTTTGGACACAATGTGTCTGAGAAGTTTCCCCTCTGTTACTCTAAAAAATAACTTCTTGGAGTTCAAAGAAATGCCATTGTGGTGGCAGCATTCCATCACTTGTTGCAAATGGCTCACATGATCTGGGTGATGCTTAGAGAAGACAGTCAAGTCATCAAGATAAACTATGATGAATTTACCCATCTCATCCTTAAAGGCAAGGTCCATTGCTCTTTGGAAGGTTGTGCCAGCATTTATCAAGCCAAAAGGCATCCTTTTATACGTAAACATGCCCCAAGGTGTGGTGAAAGTGGTCTTATGCTGGTCTGCTTCACCAACTTTGACTTGATTATATCCTGAGAAGCCATCTAGCATTGATAACATCTCCGAGCCCATCACTATCTGCAGCACTTAATCCATGATTGGTAAAGGATAATTATCCTTCAAGGATGCCTGATTCAAATTTCTAAAATCCACACAAAGGCAAATTTCACCATTCTTCTTTATTATAGGCACTATATTGGCAATCTAGGTGGAATGATGGATTGGGAAGATTATCCTAGCATTTAGCATTTTTTGAATCTATGATAAAATAGTATCTAATATTTTTAGATTATAATGCTGAGACTTTTGCTTGTAAGGTGTTGAAACAACCTTGAGAGGAATGTTGTGTTAGATTTCATCAGGTCGAAGAGATTTTAGGTCATCATAGGAGTATGCTAGGACATCCATGTATTCATTGAGCAAAGTGGTGAACTTGAAATTCTCTTTAGGAGTACAACATTTCTTAATGTTCACCATCTTAGGGTTTGCCTTGGTTCCCAAATTTACTTGATCAAACACCTGGGAGGAGCTTGAATCCATTTACTATTGTTTGATGAATCTATCATGATTATTGAATAACTTCTCAAGAGAAATAAGGCCTTTAGGAATTTTATTCCCTTTTAGTTGCAAGAACTCCTCACTTGTGCTTGAAATTAATTTAAGAGTTAGTTCAGGCTCTTGAGGTTCATTGCCTTCAAAATGTAGCCATTCAAAGCTATCCTTTTTCTCTAAGAAGGTAATGATTTGATTATCATTATCGAATACCTACCAATGACTAGCATTATCAGGCATGCTTGGTCTAAAGACCAACTCAATAATGTACCTATCTCATTTGAAGTCTGGGTGGGGATCAAGAGAGTAGCTAAAATAGCTAGTGCATCAGCCCAATCATTGAATTCTATGGAAACTATAGAGATGCTGAAAGCATCAAAGTTTTTGAGTTGATCCCAGACTAGATTATGGTAGTGGTGCAATATTTCATTCTTAGTTTGACACAGGTTTCTCACCTGACAAACCACCAATTTGGCATCTCCTTTATAATGAAGGAGTTTGATGCCTTTCTCCGTAGCAGCTTTTAATCCTAGCAATAGAGATTCATACTTGGCTATGTTATTAGTGTTGCCAAATTGCAACATATAAGATGAAGGAAAAATATCTCCTTGAGGAGATATTAACACAACCCTAGCTCCTAAACTAGTGGAGGAGCAGCTGCCATCAAATTCAAGAATCCATACCTCATTTGATACTAATTTTCCTTTGGGTTCTTCTTTATTCAGAGGAGGGTATTCTTACACACTTACATTGGGCTCAGCCAATTCTTCTGTTGTTCCACCTAAATGCATTTCCAAGTTGTCACTTGTAGGATCTTCATTAGATGCCTCATGAACTTCATCCATGGATAGAAAGTAGTTACCCATGCCTGAAGACTGAAACCAGATTTGAGCTTCAGGTGCTCAGGTCTAGGTAACTACGTATTTTGCTTCCTTTTTAGGGAGCAGCCTCTTCATGACACCTTTGATTTGAATCCTCACCTCTGATAAATCCATTCTCAATTCACCACCAACATCCCTATAGAAATTTTGCTTGAGAAGGATACCATATGATGCTGGGACATCTACTACCAAAATAGTCATCTTGATTCTTTTGTCTGGAAAGGCAACAAATGCAAATTGGGCATCTTTTATTTGCCCCAATAGTGTCACTTATTTATTCTTCATGGAGAAGCACCTACCAAACATCTTGGTCAGTGTGAGATCAAGGGATTTAGCTACTTTAGTAGGCATGCCATTATCTAAAGCTCCAGAGTCAATGATGCAATTATTTAGCTACCATCCATTTATTAGTAATGAGACATAAAAAGGTTTAGTCCTACTAGGAGTGGTAGGAGGGGAAATGACAAGATTATTCTTGGTGGATGCATCCTTGGGGGGACCATGTGTCACTTTGGGAACTACTTGTTTAACAGGGACATTCTAGTTTTTAACACACTAAACCAATTTATCTAATTGTTTGGGATGGGACTACAAGAATTCAAATTCAGACATTTGAATCTTGGTTTTCTTAATATGATCAATTATGTCAAATGCTAGAAATTAACTAGGTATAGAGGATGAGAGCTCATCATTTTGAGTTTTAGGGGGGGAGAACTAGACTACGATTTTGAAGTAAAAGGCATAGGGGCATTTCGGGTACTTACCTTTCTTGCAATCATTGGGCCCTTTGATTGGAAAGGGAGAGTGGATCCCCACTTAGCAATTGAAACTACTGGTTGAGGTCACTCCTCTACTCTCTCTTTATTAGCTGGTTGAGCTGATTGATTCTTGGACTAGGTGAATACAACATATGTCACCTCAACTACATTGCCTTCACTTCTAGGTTCATCCTGATAGTTCAGGAAACTAATATAGGAGTCACCTGTTAATTCTTCTTCTTCCTCAATGAATATATTAGCATCATCTTTAGGATTCAACTCAAGTTGGGATGAGAAGTCTGATTCAGCTTCAAGATATCCAACTATTGAGTTAGCTGGAGGTGCTTCAAGGGTGATATTCCTTTGTAGAGGAGGAAGGTGATTTTGTTGTCCCTGATTCTTGGTAGCATTGCCTTGGTATGCTTGATTCTAAAATGTCCTCTTGGGCATATATCTGTATGCAGGAGTAGATGACATTCCCTGTGCCATTTACTTCCTAAGAGCTAGCACTTCATTTGCTATCTTATACATCATAGGATCAGTGGTGGTTGAAGGGGAGTATTCTAAAGAAGAAGAAGATTTACCTCTATTTGGATCTCTCCTTAAATTTCCTACTAAGATAAGGTCATCTTCAACTTTGGTATCCAAATCTTGAGTAGCTTATAGATCTATGTGACTAGCTCTTCTTAGCAAAAAACTCACTTCAGGCAGTTGTGAGTTGATGAAGAAGTATTTGAGGTTTTCAAGGGTTGGTTGAGCAATAGCAAGAATCTAATTCCTTAGCTTATCAAACTTTGCTATGAAATCCCTCATAGGCTCTTAGGGCTCCTTCTTCATTTGTGTGAGCTGGGCCAACAAGGTGTGTGCATCTTCTGTAGGCTTGAATCTGGCCTCAAATTTGGCTTTGAGTGTGTCCCAATCAGTTATTTATTGAGCTTATAGGTGGTAAAACTAGTCTACAATAGCACCTTATAGTGTTTCCATGAAAAGCCTAACTGCCATGTCCTCAAATTCCATGCCTATCATGCCACAGGCTATGCTGAAGGCTGCAACGTGTTCATTAGGATGAATTTTTCCATCCCTAAAGAATTTGGGGAAATTCTTTCTTAAGCTTCATGGAAGTTCATGCAGGGGTGGAGTTAAATCAAGTGGGCTAAAAGAATTAACCTAGGGGCCTCGAGCTGACATGATGGGATTATTGAAAGTAGGGATAACAAATCTAGGTGAAATTTGGATAGGCAAGGCTCTAATAATAGTATGAAAAGTAGCTCTACCTTGTGTTGGTGTCTTGGTATGGGTAGGAGGGACACTCCTAGATCATTGAACTTGAGGTTGGGGAGAAAGCAAGTTGAAATCTCTTTGCTGTGCCAACTCAAAGATAGGGTCAACAACACCTTGAGCTCTCTGGATTTTGGTATAGCATAGAGTTGTCAGATTGTGAATAAAAAATGGAAAAGTATTGGTCACAATTTAGTTTGAAGCTTGAGGCTTCAAACTACTTGTCCTTCCCCAGTGGAGTCACCAAAAATTGTTGGGTGAATATTTTGTCAGCTAGCTAACTGGTGACCAAAATAGTTCCTATCACCATAGCATAGGGAGATTGGTCATCCAATGGTTCAAGTTTACCACATCCAAAGGGGAAAAATATCTCCTCTCATCAAGGGGAAGTTCCCTATTAAATATGTGGAGGCTATATACTATATATATAAGCAAAAAGTAAGACACAGGGGTGGAATGAACCATCCATCTCTCTTTTTTTAGAGATGATGATAACAAATAGAGGAGAAATCATGGGTGATTAGTGAAGTATTCTTTCAAAAGTAACATTCAGCCAAGAGCTAGATCCCTACCTAGATAGTAGAAATCCTAGTGAAGTGATAGAAGGCACTTCTCTTCTCAAAAGTGCTTGTTCTTGCAAAAAGTAGGACTCTTTCTGGTAACAAGTGACTAGTAACTAGGTCCAAAGTAACCAACAATTTAAGATGTAGCTCAAAGTCTCCACCTTGACTACCCTAGAGTGAGGTATAAAGAATAATGGGGGCACAAAGTCATCCCAAGGTCCTTTACACAAAAACAAAAAATAAAAACACACTAAAGACAATTGCAAACAACACAAAGTCTTCCACAACTAACTTCAGGACACCTTCTTGATTACGTCCGCTAGTTCTACTTGTTAGATCAAATAAACAAGAATGCTCCAAAGAAATATACATAAGAACAATTTCCTAAAATAGCACAAGCTATAACAGCACAAAGTCTGCAAGTAACTTGCTTTCTCATTTAGATAAAATAATATGAAGTTACAATCTGAGCTCAAAGTCTCAGTATTCACCTTTTAATTTGGGTAGAATTTTTCTTATATTAATGGGAATATCTCCCTTAAAAGATACAAGAGATTGCATTATATAGAGGCCTGAGGGAGGCTTGGCACTTTTTCCCATGGAGTGACCCATTCGGTGCATTTAATGCCTTAGATGCATTCTTGGTCTTGTCAGGAAGGGCCATGCTAGAGAAAGGTGGCTGCCTTGATTGTGGCATGTCAATTCATCTCTAGTGCTTCCTCCTAAGCTTGAATTACTCATTCATTCACCTATTTAGCTACACAACTATCTACTCTATCTTTACCTCTAAGGGGAAAAATAGATGGTGCTTTCAATGTTAGCAGACCCCAAATATCTACCTGGGAAACTGCTTCACCTACTGGCAGTAACTCCCACTAAGTTTCCCTCTCTATCTCTTCCTTCTCTTAACCCTAGCCTTAGGCTTTTTGAATACATCTAGGTTCATATTTTGAGTCTACAAAATCAATAGACACTTAAATGCAGCCGATTTGGTGTTCATGGGTATTTCCTCTATTGAAGGTTAATAGTTAGCCAGTCACTTTAAATTTGATGTCCACAGGCCTGTCATCCTATTGTGAAACAAAGGAAGGACACATGGCGGCATCCTTAATTTTGAAATAAGCTTATTGGAATAAGCTTTGAAACTATTAGAGGCTGGAGGTGTGGATGCAGACACGTGATAGCTTCCACTGCATTGTGATGGGACACATGGTGAGTTCCATGCTTTGAAGCTTCATCTAAAACTACATCTCAACATGTGAAACTTGGAAGCATCCACTAAACTTTGAGGCTCAAAACTTTCCCAAAGAGAACTTGCCCTTTGGGGTCTTGAAAAAGGTCCACTTCCAAATTTTGAGTGTCCCTCCGTAAAGCTGTTTGCCCTCTTTTATGACATGTGGTGCCCTCCACTGCTTTTAACTAGAGACACATGGCATCTTCCACTATTGACATTTGGTAGCATCTACCTTCTTAGGCCTTTACAAAACCATATAAATGTTTGGGGCTCAGTCAGGCTCTCACAGATGATGACACTTGTTAGCCTCCACCACTCTCTGCATGGGACACCTGACACAATCCACTGCTCTTAAGAACACAAAGTGAATCCTTTCATGATTACCACTTGTCTCCCTCCATGGAACTCTAGAAGAATCTTTGTCAAAAGGAACCCTGTAGCTTATAAGGAACTTTGAGAAGTGAACACTAACATGTGTCACATTCTGTTGAGTTATAATGCTGACATGTTGTGTGGTCTAAATATTTTTAGCAGTCATGTAGATGCAAACACATGGTGGCTTCTGATGAGTTTTCAAAAGGGACACGTGGCACCTTCTACCACTTCTCCAAAACAAAGCATAAAGGGGCTCAGCTGATGATACTTGGCAGCATCCACCTGACTCTTTCTTTTACACATATCTCTTTTCTTAACCGAGGCAACCTTTGAACCTATGCATTGAATCGATTAAACGTTGAACCCATTAAACTGATGAACCAAAATGGTTCAAGGTTTAATGGTTTAAGATTTTGAGACTCGTTAAGTGTTCAGAGCCATGGAACCTTAGAAATGGTTGAACTTTGAACCTCTGTCGAAGTGCTTAGCTCTTATTGACGGTGTTGAACCCTTGAACCCATTGAACCCATTAAACTAAAAAGGTTCAAGGTTTAATGGTTCAATTGTTGTTTTGATGCTTGCTGACAAACCTTTTGAACTAATTAAACCTACTAATCCTTTTACCAAAAAGTTGAGAAAATTATGAAATTGAATGTTTAGAACAAATTTTTGGAAAGGGGAGGGACAATTTTGACCATGCAGGACCAAAATAGTCATATGTTGTCTAAAAAATGAGGAGTCATTTTTCAAGGACAATAGAATCAACAACTCATTAATCATGAAATATCCAATGCTAAAATGAAATTACATAATAAAAACTATCTTATAATATCCATATGATCACTCATAGATCAAAACATCATAATGGATCAAATCATAGATCAAAAAATTGTACATAATAGTAAAATTAATAATCATGTCCTAAATAGTTCATAACCAAAACCAT
Organism: Torreya grandis; assembly: GCA_037957365.1. Lineage (NCBI taxonomy): Eukaryota > Viridiplantae > Streptophyta > Pinopsida > Cupressales > Taxaceae > Torreya > Torreya grandis. The sequence goes on from JARHVA010008414.1 coordinate 335,396, forward strand.
AATCAACAAGTGAAATAAATACATCAAAATAGAGTCATGACATCCTCCCCACTTGGAATAGAGTCATCCTGGTGATCAAAACAGCCAAGGATAGTTTTGATTGAAATGACTCATCTTCCTAGTTAGCACTTATTTCATATAAAGGATCCTATTAAACTAGGATTTTTTAACTCTCAAGATTTTACAATCTAATGCTTGATGGTCCAAGATCCATAGTGGATACAACTACATATTTTCCTCTTCTAAAACCTAAATTTGAGTCTAATCCAGAATATGAAAAGGTTCATGTATATACTTTCTTAGTAAATACAACATAAAAAACATCATGAATTTGGGATAGATAAGGAGGAAGGGCTAGTTGATAGGTAACATGAGTAGTTTTTTCCAAAATTTCCAAGGGCCCTATAAACCAAAAAGATAATTTGGAAGAATTTACAAACTTAATCAAGCTTTTTTATAGTCTAACACGTATAAAATTTTTATCACCAGCTTCAAAATTATGAGGTGACCTCTTTCAATGAGCATATCTCTTTTTCCTATTAGAGTCATCCTTAAGATTTTGTCTTATTATTTCCATTTACCTATCATACTCCTTTAAAACATCAATACCAGTAACATTTCTATTTTATAAACTTTCCCAACCAAGTGGGGTCTTAAATTTATGTACATAGAAAGACTCAAAAGGATCCATTTTAATAAGATAATGGTATGTGTTATTATAAATAAAGTTAACTAGATGTAAATAATCTTCCCATTTACCTGTTTATCCATAAAATACATTCTCAGCATATCTTCTACAACCTGATTTAATATATGCATCCGACAATCCATTTATGGGTGATAATACAAACTAAAATTCAATCTTGTACTAAAATCAATAGTCAATTTTTTTTTAAACCTTGAATTAAAAACTTTATGTCTATCTAAAATAATAAATTTAGTCATGCTATGTAATCATACTATTTATTTCAAAAACCATTTAACAAACATGGATGCATCATTGGTTAAATTTTCAATAATTAACTTGCCAACTTTAGTAAATTTATCTATTACAACTAGAATAGTATCATGTTTTCTTTGATATTTTATAAAATCATATATGAAACAAATATAAATCATATCCAACTTACCTCGTGGAATAACATGAGGATATAACATTACACCTAGATGATAATGTTTAACTTTCACATGTTGACATTTCAAACATTTTACCATACAGTCAACCGCTCGTGTTTCAATCCAGGATAATAATATAGCCTTTTCAACTTTTATGTCATATTCATAACACAAAGATGAGAAAAATGAGGTTTTGTATGCACTTATTTTAGTAAAATATTCCTTAAGTCACTAGACTCTAACACATAAATTTTATTTTTATGTCTGATTAAACCATTAGCATCAATAGAAAATTTATAAAATTTCTTTTCTATAGTCTCATCAACTAAATTTTCACTTACATCTTGGAAAAAATTATAAAAATGTTGACTTTCTAAAAGTTTAGTTCTAAAATTATTATGTATAATAGACAAGGATACGAGATACATGCATCAGTTTAGTACATTAACAACATGATTATCCTTAACATTCACATATGAAATATTCATATAAAAATTACTTATAAATTATATCCATTTACATTGGTGTGCATTAAAATCATCATGGGTAAACAAATATTCAAATCTATGATGATCATATTTTAATTCAAAATATTTTCCTAGCAAAAAGTGTTTCCATTGCTTCAAAGCATGTATAATGGTAGAAAGTTATAGGTCATGAGTGGTGTAATTTTTATCATGATAGTTTAGTTTTTATGACTCATAAGACATGACTAAACCATCCTGAGCTAACACGCCACCCAAGGCTTCTTTGGATGCATCAACTTAGATTTAAAAATCATTGTAAGGATCTAAGATAATAAGTACATGTGTTATGGTTAAAAATTATTTAATATTTTGAAAATCTTGTTCACACTTAGAAGTCCAAATAAACTTCTTACCCTTGCACTATAAGGAATTTATTAGGTTAGCCAATTTTTTAAAAAATAAACATTCTGTAATAACTAACTAATCCCATAAAACTATGTATTTCATGTACATTTTTAGGAGCAAACTATGCTTGGATAGCTTTAATCTTAGCTAGATCAATAATAATGTTATCCTTAGATATTATGTGACCCAAATAATGGATCTTAGTTTGAAAGAAATCACTTTTATACATCTTACCAAACAATTTATTTTGACTTGACCTTTGCAACACTAAATTCAAATGTTGTTCATGTTCAACTATATTCTTAGAATAGATCATTATGTCATCGAGAAAAACTAGAACAAACTTATCCAAAAAATATTTAAATACAATGTTCATTAAATTCATAAATTTAATAGGTATATTAGTTAAACCAAATGTCATTACTATAAACTTTTAATGTCCATATTGAGTTTTGAAATTTATCTTATGGATGTCTTCAACCTTGATTCTTAGCTGGTGATAGCTTAATCTTATGTCTATCTTATAAAATACAACTGTATATTTTGTTTAATCAAATATGTCATCTATTCTCAATAAAAGATAACAAATATTGATAGTAACCATATTAAGTATGTGATAGTTAACACACAAGTAAAAGGCTTCATCCTTATTTTTCACAAAGACCACAAGTGCACCTAAAAATGACACACTTGGAATAATGCTACCATTTTCCAATAACTCTTGTAGTTTAGATTTTATCTCCTATAAATCTACTACAATAATAGTATAAGGTGGTTTATATGTAGGGGTTACCACTAATATTACATCAATAGAAAATTCAAACTCCCTCTTAGGAGGCAAATCAGGTGTTGAGGTCAACATACCCCCACTCCTAAAAATGGGGACCATTGTCTCAAATTGTCTAAATTTGGGCTTTAAATTGAAAATTCATCTGATCAGAGTACCATTAGAGTGTTTTTCACATTATATTTATTTTAAGATAATCCACACCATGATTAGATTGGAATATTTACACATGATTCTAGTTTGATCTTATTTAAATTTTCTAACATTGGATCCCTGTATTTCACGTTACAAGTTTAATGGATTCCCTTTTAGATAAACACTATCTAGGGTTTTGTAATTTAATGACTAATTTACACTTTGATTAATATTTTTGGCCCTTAATTGTCTAATTGAATCTATGTCTAAATTATGTAAAAACCTTGGTCTAAAATGTTTTTAGCCTAGGTCTTTTAAAATAAGATTCAAATCTATGTGGGTCATTTTTTATTTGAATTTACATGGGAAGCACTTTATTATAGACTTAGTTTAGAACTCTATCCCAAGTCCAAGTTGTATTTATTAATACAAATTATACCTTAGGCTAAAATATTTATGCGAAGTCATTTATGTCTGATGGTTCATGAGACTAATTAACGAGGATCTCTTTATTATATTTTAGACTTAAACTAAAGTTTTATCCTAAGTTCTAAATGTATTTATTAACACAACTAAAAAAAATAAGCTAAACTTTATTTTAAGCTCTTTATAGTATCTAAAATGCTTATGTATTTTATTTTATGCCTATAGAAATGGACAAATCTAAAGGTGATAAGTGGAAAGATGACGAGGGCTTCAAAAGAGATCAACAACCCATAGGTAAGGATAGAAAGTCAATAAGTCAAGTGTTTGAACTATGGTGCACATTAACTCAAGTATCAAAAATTTAATAGAGAGAAAAGTGTTAAAAACTCAAAAGTATCTAAGAGCACTACAAGACTAAAAAACATCACCATCTCAATGGGTAGCTTGAAGATAAAACAAAGATCATAAGTTCAAAAGTCAAAATACCCAAGACAAGCAAGGATTTTCTAAGTGGCATGATCTTCGAACTCAATGGCAAGATCTTATTGAGCATGTTCACTTAGGTAGATAAGATTTGATGGATCACATTAACTTGTGTGAGGATCATCTATCGATGTCAAGTGAGGGTTGAAAATTAAAAGGATCTCAGATTTGGCAAGAATCTTCCCTGTGACATGATGGTGCCCAAATAATGAAAAGAGTTTAGAGAGCCTATAGAGTTGCCAAGTAGTATTCTCACATTCAATCATGTAAAAAGAGATTAATAATTCATATTTAATCTAGGTTTAAGAGAGTATGAAGTAAGGGCATGTGTCCAAAGGCAATAGTGGTCATGTTTTTTTAATCAAATGGATATCTTGGCATGGCCATTGCCACATTAACATAATACATTGGATTCATGAACTAGTGAAGATCATTAATGTGAACACACTTGTCTTAAACTTAATCTAGTTAGCGAATATGAAAATGAAGATTTGGAAATAGAATAAAAGAAGGTTGTAGTTACAGAGGAATATCAAAGGTCAATCAGGTTGACATGATATATTCTTTTGAGTTATTTAAAGACCCTTTAAATCCTTTCAAAGGAATATTCTATTCTATAAAGGCATAGGTGACATATAATACATAGTCATGTTAGGTTGGTCATAGTTAAATAGGGTTATGAGTTATATTAGCATTGGTAAAGAGATATATGTCTATGACACTTGACTAGTTACATGTTGAGAAGGAATGACTGACATATCTCATGAATTTTATATATAAAGGAGGTATTACCAATTGTAAAATGGGGGATAGAATTTTTGGAGCCAAAAAACTATTTGTAAATATTGATAAACTTAACACAAGGAAGGAGTTCTAAAAATTTTGTCCACATTTGCTTTTGTGAATTGTTATCATGGGTTTTCTCTCATTTCTTTAATCTTATCTTCAGATTTGAATGATTCTTGTGAATTTTGGATGTGTAGCTTTAAATGTAGAGTTGAAAATTTGTTAATTTTGGATTAGTTGAAAGTTATTAGGTTTATTTCAATTTCTTTGATCTTCTTGAATCTAGGCTAATGTTATTTTCTTATAGGGGTAAAATTCTTAAAGTAAATCTTGTTCTTATTTGCATCCTTTCATACTTTCCTTAGATGTTTTCCTAATGTGTGGTAGTATTTGATCTTATGATACTTCATGTTTTACATTGGTTAAATGCATGTTTAGATGAAATTAGGGATTTGTCATAATGCTTGAAATGAATATCAACAACACTTCTCTTTTCTACCATACCCTTCTTTTTGCTCCTTTTTTTATCAATTCACCTTAGATTAGCTTCACTGTGAATATTCATCTTGGTTTATCTTTAGACTTAGTGTTGAGCATAATTCACTTTAAATAGCATAAATCATCTTCAAAATCAAATATTAACTATTGATTCATGGTGGCTCCCAACCACCAACTAATATAAATTTGTGAAACAGTCAACCTATTCTGCCTCTATTCCACCAAGGATAATAAGATTATAATAACTAGCAACTCATGCAATGGATTATGTGAATACAGAAATGAGAAGTGTTTTTTAAACACTATATGAACCTAATAATACATTTATGTGCATCAACAAGGGGAAAAATTGTCACTAGAGGGAGGGATTAAGCTAAAGCTTTGTAAATTTGAAATATCTTTAATAATTTTAGTAAATTTTATTCAAAGATTGATATATTATTTGCACATTTATGTTTCTTTTGGAATATTTGTGTAAAGATCATTAATATTAATGTTTTAAAACCAATCTTTGTGCTTATTTAGAAAAATATAGATGTTCTTTGAGGATCCATGAGTAATTATGGTAAAGATAGCTTATTCCAACAAGTTTGAGTTCAATAATAGCCATTTTGTTCAAATATTGATAGATCCTTTGTAAGTTTGAGTTTATTTAAGATTAGACATGTAAAGATGATTCATATTCATGTATTTGGACATATATTTGAGATAATTTAGTTAAATATTTATGTCCTTTATTGTTATTTATACATATTTACATAAAATTTGCCTAATGTGTAGGTTTGATCATTGTTCTTTACAAAGATAAGATTTATAGATCATATTTTAAATAGGGTTCAAAGGTTTTAAGCAAGAAGTAAGAATAAGGACTAGGTCATGTTCAGAGATAAGGGTTACCCTTATTTCATTAGAATTTCATAAGAGAGCTAGGCAAGACAAAGGTAAGCGTATATTTTTAAAGTCTCAAACAACTTCACTAGTTGAGGGTGCTCCTAATTTCAATCCCTATCAAGGTATGGCTTGACTAGGTGGTTCTTCAATGAATGTGCCTAGATAGTTATATGACTTACCAAGAAATCTTGAAAGGTATTTTCCTTCTTTCAGTCCTAATAATGTTGTCACTATTAAAGAACATATTAAATCCTTCAAAGCTACTTTAATAATTTTGAATGTTGTTCATGAAGATGTAGCATGTAGATTTCTTCCATTTACTTTCAAAAATATCACATATGAATGGTTTCTTAAGCTTCCATATAATTACATAGTTAGTTGGAATTATTTTCATAAAATCTTAATTGACCAATTTGGTAAAATCATTAGTCCATGCATTCTATATAAATAATTCACCACAATTAAAAGAGATCTGAATGAGCCCATAAGAGCCTTTAATGTCAGATTCCAAAATATGTTTAATAAAACCATAGCCCCTTATATACCTAATGAGGATTTATCCTTAGAGATTTACAAGGACGCTTTGGATCCCATGATTTTTTATTTATTAAAAGGTTTATTGGAGTTATAAACACCTTTTTATTAGCTTATGTTGAAGCTGTAATAATCAATGATCAGATGCCCTCAAGGTTAGCTTGTTATCCCAAATGTTAAACCCAATTTCACAGCACTAAATATCATTCCTAATGCCAATCAAAGTGTGTTTGTATTAAATTAGATACTAGTCTTGGACCAATTACCCTTAATCCATGCCCATCCTAGCTAAAATTTGGGGTCCTTGAATATTAATACAAATGGATGTCATCCCTAAAGACTAAGAGCTTTAGTTCCCACTAGTAATAATAATTAATTTCAAAACTCATAAGCACTAGAGAATGAGAATGAATCGATACTTAAGATGGTTCAAAATTTGAGCACTAATTTTCTTTAATTGAAAAATTAAGTGGTCAATACTGAGAAAAAAATGCAACAAAAACTATGTTTCTCAAAGGTTCGATAGGCCTATAAATAGGTTTCACGATAACAAAAATAATAGGTCATCTAAGAACATACATGAAATGAATCATTGTGATATAGGTCTAGCTGACCATTGTAATGTATTTGAAGCATATCAAAATTAAAAAGATACATCTAAACCTATGTTTAATCAAGATAATGTTACAAGGACATCTATATTTACAAGGACATCTAAATCTTTCATGGTATAGGATTTAAATTTTCCATTCGAAGAAGAAAATGAACTTGAAGATGCTCTAGAAGAAGGAATAGCCATTCAAGATGTGCATCCCCATGAATAATATTAGATACAAGCTAACATATCTTCATAAGATAGTTGTGAGGATAATTTATATGAGGTCTATTTTATTATTTTCAAAATATTAGAGTTTTATTCCTAAATAATAAAGAGGCTAAGAAATGTAAATCAATAAATAAATATGTAAGAATTAACCTACTAATTAGTTTAAATAGATTGTATTTTTTTCTTTTCTAAATATATTAAGAAGTAAGAGATATTATAACTTAGCTTAATCCAGCTGATCTAGACTAAGACAAGGTCTGATACTAGAGGAGAAAAACTAAGAAATAGTAAAAAATAGGTCTCTAGAATTCATTTTTTAATTGGATAAGAGAGGCAAAAATAGGAAACCCTAATATTCAACCTTGAAGTCTTATTCTGGTGTTGTTATCCTGAGGCTAAAATCTTTCTATGTTCTATTTATAATGCCTGTGTTACCCTATCACTAAAATATTAGGGTCTAGGACCTCATGGAGCTTGTTGTGTGCATGTTTTAATCTTTAAAACCCTTAGGACATCTTGGTTCTTGAACTTGAATGCAAACATGGGAAAGAGAGAGAAGGGATTAGTGTGTAAAGGATATGTTGGATGCATTTCACACCTCATGTGTGGGCACATTTCCTACATACCAATACTCTAAAGAGGGATCAAGCTAATGTAGTTCTCCCATTGAAGGGATTGGTGTAATTTATGTATGATTAATGCAACTAGAATATCAAATTGGATGTGCTTCATCTAGCTAGGGACTAGTGTAATGAATTGAGTATGCTTTAAATAATATTTTACGGTTATATGGAAAGAATAAGGAGTGCTTGAGTGTACTTGCTTGTATTATTGCATCTCTCTTTAAAATGAGTGTCAACCCATCTAAATGGACTTTGAATGGCCTTTTTATAGGAAAACTAATGGTTATGGGTTAAATTAATTCATGTGAAGTTGATAGGGAAAAAGATAAGGAACTAGAATAATCTGGCCATTAGAGGTAAAAGTGAAATTAGACAATAGTGCCAAAAATAGGACACCCTAGATTCAAGCACTCCTATACTATTTGGGTGTTATTTTCCTAAGTGGATGAGACCTAGTGGGATGGATATAATCTTGAAAGGGCTACCTAGGTCTAAAAGGGCTAAGTTTGAAAAGCTTTGGATGACTGGGAATCAATGAAAGGAGTAGCCTAGAAGGGTTGTGTGAGACAATAAGAGGACATATGGATTAGGTGTCTTATTCATACTGAAGTTGTATAATTTCACATTTTACATGACTAAATTCCTACCCCCCTTTATTTTAGTGATGCATGAAAGTGAAATACTAGGATAAAGGAAAATAAGAACCATACCTAGACTTACCTAAAAGGGTGAAGCTCAAAAGCTATGTGATGTTGGATGTGCATAGAGAGAGAACACTATGAATTGTGAATATATGATGAAAACATAAAGTAGATCAATTCTTACTAGATACACTATATCTAAAATAAAAACATACAAGAGTTGAATAAGAGGAAGAGAACATAACTAATACACCTCATTGGGTATGTGAACTAGTACAAAACTTGTTATGATTCTAGAATGTACTAGATGATGTTGAGTGTGTGTTGAATCAAGAGTAATAATGTGACTGTAGCTGAGTGATCAATTCCTTAGAAAGTGGCTCAATAATGCAAAGGCTGACCTTTTAGCTCCATCATCACCAACTATGTGAAATTAATGAATCATGCATGTGTTAATTGATGTTTGGACTATGTGCCAATCCCTCTGAATAGGTGGATCAAGAATACAAAGGTTAGATAGACATTTAGCTCCATCCTTGCTAACTATTTGAAGTTAACAAATCATATGTGTGCTAATCAATGTTTAGACTATGTGTCCAATCCCTCTAAATAAGTGGCTCAAGAATACAAAGGTTAGCTAGACCTTTGGCTCCATCATTACCCTATAAAGTGACGCTATGAATTAAAATTGGTATATAATAGATGTCATATGAGATGGCTCATGGATCCCATGGATGTGTTATAAATCTAACAATATGGTATGGATAGCTTAAATAGATGCTGGAAACTAGGCCATTCTTAGCCATTTTAAAAGATGAAGGATAGGATTGTATGAAGGCCTCTCTAAAAATAATGCAAAATTCTTATGTTAAATCCAAATTAGGAACCCAAGTACTTAGAAAGATAAAATTTTATGAAATTTTAACTCAAATGTGATGCCAACCACCTATGGATGGAGCATGTCATGTAACTACTGAGAATGCCTAGAATAAACTAAACTCAAAAAGAAAAGAATATCAATGTGCCATGCACATTAGCCCCAATCATTAATGTCTAAAACATGGATTTTGATATGAAAATTATACCAACTACCTAAAAATTAATAACCATCATGTCACGTATGATTATCCATTGTATCTGAGAAGATTATACTAAAACTACTAAAATTGACTAATCTAGAAGTGCAAAAACTATCCCTAAACTAAAATTTTTGCCTATTTATAGAAACCCTAAGTGTTTTTATAATTGGAAAAGAGTACCAAAATGTGGACACCCTTATTTTTGGAATTATTGTCCAGTTTTGGCACTATTATTTGCTATGAAAATTGACTATTGATTTAAAAGTGTCACTATTTTAATACTCTAGTTTAACTGGTTTGACCTCTAGATTTTGTACTGAGTGTTCTAAATGTTATTATTTCAACTATTAGGAGGTTTTATCTCTATGAAAAACCCCTATTTTATTCCCCTTCTTCTAAGTTTAGGAATGATGAACCTATCATAAATGACCTTAGAAGAAAAGGAGGATTAACACACTAGTGTGAATAGATACAAGATATAGCATTAAAGTATTTGACAAGATATTTCAAGATATAGCAATTTTTGAATTCATAGATTGTTAGATCAATATGGGTATGCCTAGATATATATACCAATGTAAGAGGATGTACAAGTGTTCCTAGATAGATATAGCCATGCGAGTGTGCTAAGCATTAAAGTATGTAAAACATGTGTAGTACAAGATTAGTTATATGCTAAAAAATACATAAGTGATAGGTACTAGTGAAATGTTGATGTAGTAATCTATGTAATCTATAGATTAATGTACATTAGTATGATAACTTAGAGTGTGTAGTGAAGGAATGACATAACCTAGATGGTGTATTCATTTAGAATATGCCCCTAATGGGTGTGTATATCAATGTGTATCTCAAATGTAGAAGTAGGAATGTTTCTTCAGTGGGTAGAATGAAGTAATTAAGGAGCTATATGTCACTACACACACTCAAAGAAGATCAAGTTGATCATGGTAATGTATAAAATTGACATAAAATAGCATGAAACAATGAATGTAAGTCCTATCATGATAGTAGTACTATAAACATGGATGATGCATATAATCAAAAAATACTTTTTTGGTGTTTTTGTCATATTTGAATGTTTTTATGTTTTTGAAGATATTTAAACTATTTAAAATAAAACAAGATATAATATGTACAATCAATGTTATAAATAAATTATGTAAAAGTATATACATCATAATATAAAAGACTAGGCTGGTGGTGGGAAGGGATCCAAAGATGGAGCTTACTGAGGATGAAAATGGAGGAAATGATCCAAACATCATTAAATGCATCAAGATCATTATTAAAAATGTCATAATATGCATTAAATTCTATGTTGATGATGTCATCATGTCAAAGGCAAACTAAGGGTTGCTCTAGTGGTGAATATGTTGATTATGTTCTTGGACATTTAGCCTTACTGGTGACTTTAGTGGAAGTGGTAGAGATGGTGGTGTTGGTGGTGTTATAATCTAAATAATACCTCAATCCTATAGTTTATTCAATCTCTACTATAAGGTTATGCATGAGTTTATATCATGACATGTAATCCTATGCAAGGTATAAAATTGGTGACCATCTTGATGTGATAATCTACTAATAGATCTATGTATTACTATAGGTAATGTGATCAATCCATAATCAAGTAATATCTATAACATAAACTATGGTTGATGTTTTGTGCTACCTGCCTAAATATAAATAAATATCTCTATATAAATAGAGGTAACCATGTGAACTATATGTGCCAAGTGAGTTACCTATGGTCCTAAATTTGGAACATGTCCTAAGAGTGTAGTGTGAGATGCTAAAAGAATTGTAGAATGTGGTATGAAAACTCTATATTCATCTTTATACTCTCCTAAGATGATTGGTGTAAATCTCAATCCCCACAGATAATCATTTGTAAGTCTGTGTGTTGTATAATCATCTAAAGAAGCCTATGAATTTGTATCAACATCATGTACATATGGTAACTCAAAATTTACCACTAGGTGTAACTATGCTATAAGAGTCTCATCAACTATAGTAATAGAAGATGGTATTTTTACTGAAATATATTTAAATAGTGGAGTAACTATGGAATCAACTAGAATTATTGGTGATAATTTTAGTGATGGTGGATGTGTAATTAGTATTTAACCTATGACCAATAGAGTAGCTAAAATGGTAGAAGCCATTGTAGTTGGTGAAAGAGTTAGTTCTGATGGTGTAACTATAAGTGAAGTAGTGTGGGAAGTGATAGTCTCTCTAACTTCACATGTATGTATCTGATCAAGAGAAATGCGATAAAATGGTGGTTATACTATGAGATATAGTGTCACATCTGATGAAGTAGTTGAAGATGACTTTGTAAGTTGATAATATTTGAATGGTTGGTTGTCTATTGGACATGTGTATAAATATCCCTTATGGAGAAACTTAATACATCAATAGAGAGTAGAAGGAATAACATCCATGGTATGTATCCAAGGTCATTCAAGTAAAAGATTATATTGGAGAGGACCTGGTATGACCTAGAACTATGTGGAGAGGGATTTTGGTCCCACCATGATATCCAAAGTAATAGTACCCAAAGTCTATCATGGTATATCATTAAAACCTTGGATGTTATTATATGTTTTTTGCATTGATTCCAAATCCATGCACATGTCCTATAAGAATGTGATATTACATAAATTTATTTCAGAACCATTATCAATGAAAAATATCTTAACTTCATTAGTTTTCACTTGTATTTGTGTGAATAGTGGAAAATTTTGATCAATAATCATCTGAGAAGGCATGTCCTCACTATCAAAATAAATTGAATCTTCTATAGTTTTTATAGTATTGACCACTTATGCAAAATAAGAAGGTTCTAAATCAAGAGGAATAAAAGTCTAAGTGAGTTCTTGATAAAGAATACCCTTGAATACATTATTTTTTTGAAGTAGTTCTAACATGAAAATTTTAGTTGGAGTGTTTCTCAACTAGTTAACAATATCATTTGCCTTTTGTGAATCTACCTATGCTAGTTGGTTGAGCTTGGGATGGGTTGGAATATTAGGGTGATGGGTCTCTTGGCTAGGTGGAGGAGGCATAAATACACATCTAGTAATAGCTATAACCATGTTATCTACTATCTGTATAGGATTTGTAGTTGTTACAAGAGGAGAGCAAAGATAGTCAATGGTTTGAGGAGGTGGAGGAACAAAAGGTGTTAATTGGGCTCTCTGGTGATGGGTAGTGACCTAGGGAAGAGTAATATGGACCATAAAACATGACTTGGTGTGGGGGATAGGCTCTAAGGGAGGTGATGCAAGAGATGGATTAATATTCTTAAGAACAAATTGCTTAACATCATCCCATATAATGATAAATAAACATGAAATGTAGAGAATGAAACTTTGTACTAACATTGATAGACTTCATCATTCATGTACATGATAGGACCCACTATGGTTTCTTTGTTATTTACAATAAATTTAAGAAGAATTTGGAAATAGTTTAGCATCATTTTTGCAATCTGGCTATAAATGTAAGGTGATACCTCAAGAAGCAAAAAGGAGCTAGTACATGCAACTAGGATTTAAAAAAGATTTTTTTTGAAATTAATATAATAATTTGAAAAATTTGCTATGAATTTATAGAATTTAGATTGAAAAATTTAGGTAAAATCTAAAAATATTTCTAAAATTAGCAATGTATTTTTCCTAGTGGTTTGAAATTATTTGTATGCAAATAGGACCTAGTTGTGCAAACTAAGGTTTGAGTGAATTTATTAAAATATTTTAATTAATATATAGTTTTATAATTTTTAAATTTAAGAAAAATTAGGAAAATATTGCACAAAATTAGAAATAATTAGCCCTAGGGTTTTTAGGGTTTTATTCAAAAATTTGAAGTAAGTCAGGTTCACCAAATATTTTATTATTTTTAAAATACTAGATTTTAAAAATAACCTACTATAAATAAATATGCAATAATTAAACTACTATAAATAGATTGTATTTTTTCTTTTTCTAAATATAGTCAGAAGTGAGAGAGATTAGAACTTATCTTATTATGGATGATTTAGAATAAGACAAGGTCTGATACTGGAGGAACAAGATTGAGAAATAGTCAAAAATAGGTCTCTAGACTTAGTTTATTGATTGGATAGGAGGACAAAAGGACACCCTATTGTCTGATGTTGTAGTATTATTATGGCATTGTTGTCCTAAGGCTAAAATATTTATGGTTTATATTCAAAATGCCTATGTTACCTTGTCACTAAAATTTTAGGGTTTGGGACCTCATGGAGCTTGTTGTGTGCCTCTTTTAATCTTCAAAACCCTTAGGACCTCCTAGTGCTTGACATTTAATGCAAAGTTTGGAAAGAGAGAGAATAGGTTAGTGTGTAAAGGATATGATAGATGAAATTCACACCCCATGTGTGGGCACACTGCCTACATACCAATACTCTGAAGAGGGATCAAGCTAATGTGGTTCTCTCATTGAAGTGCTTGGTGAAATTTTTTTATGAACAATGTAATTAGAATGTGAAATTAGATGTGCTTTAGCTAGCTAGGGATTGGTACAATAACTTGAGTATGTTTTACATAATATTAGAAGGCTATATATAGAGAATAGGGATGAGTTCTTGAGTTTACTTGCTTGTAGTATTGTGTCTCTCTTGAAAATGAGTGTCAAACCCTCTAAATAGACTTTGAATGGCCTTTTATACGGAAACTAATGATCATAGGTTAAATGAATTCATGTGAGGCCAATAGGTAAAAGTATAAGGAAGCAAAAGAATCTAATTGTTGGAGGCAAAAGTGAACTTGGACAACAATGCCAAAAATAGGACACCTTGGGTTCTAACACTCCTATCATATTTTGGCACTACTATCCTCAGGTGATGAGACCTAAGGGATGGATCTAGGCCTAAAAGGGATGCCTAGGTCTAAAAGGGCTAAGTCTAAAAAGCTTTGGATGACTAGGAATCAGTGAAAGAATTAGCCTAGAATGGTTGTGTGAGCCAACAAGAAGACCTATGAATTAGGTGTCTTAAACATACTAAAGTTGTACAATTTTGCATTTTACATGACTATAAAGTCATTACTAAAATAGAGGATTTACTTGAAGAAGCTGACCAATGGAAACATTTATACCAAGATTTTTTGAAATAAATTGAGGTATTCAAAAACAATAATGTCATTTTGGAGATCCCAAAGCAAGATAATGTGGGACTGGATTCGGTAGAATAGATGCCATTCTTCATAGAGTATGAAGATGAAGCAAGTGTAATAGATCAATAATTTCCATATGACACCTTATAAAGGTTGGAAGTAGCTGATCAAACTAATTAAAATGGTAAGGTTGTAAATGAATCTCATTTCCTTTTAGTTGATTATGATGAAAAGGCCTTTCAAGATGAGCTAGATCCTAATGAAGACATCAATCGAAGCATACTAGTTGAGCCATAATCCAACCATAGAAGGTGAATGATAAAAATCATGATGAATCTCTAAATGAATTAGAGATATCATTCCTAATACAAGAAAGAAGAATTTGGGAAGAATATGATTGAATCTTGGATCCATATCTTCAATTTATGTGCTTGAGAATGGAGGTAGGAAACCAAGATACATCATACAAAAGACACAAGCATACAAGTGATCCTATCCATAAGAAGAGTCTATTGAATGGAATAAATCATGCTTCAAGGTTATCTATTAGGCTAAATAACTTTTTATTTTGTCCTAGAGGTAGTTCTTTATGGAGTTAGTGTAGAGCTTAGTTTAGTTTCTTTCCTTCCTGTCCATTGTTTGTAAGTAGTGTTTGTAAATATTTATTTACTTGTCATTTATTTATTTGGTGTGTTTGATTTTTACTTGATTATAAATAAGTCATTTTGGATAGCCCTCAGCTCAAAGTTCACCTAATTTCTAAAGAAATTCATAGTTTAGAAATATAGGTATGGCTTCTCAACATTGGTTGATCATGGATTGTTTGAATGTGAGATTGATGTTATAGTTTGGAGAAACTAGCAAAGAATAATGGATAGGTTATTTATTCTTCAATATTTTAAGCCTTTTTATAATATAATCTTGATTCTAAGAAGGATTACACATGTTAGATGAAAGATTGGATTATCGAAACATAGTCATGTTTGTACTTAATAAACATTATTTCCTAGGACAAAGTTTACAACCCAAGATGATTTTCTGAAGACCAAACACTTGAACAAATCTAAAAACCTGACTAACATGGTTCTTAAAATTTGATAAAGAGTAAAAAATGATTTGAAAAATATAAAAATAAGAGCCTTGTTGTCAACTATAAGAGATTTCTAAGCATAGGTGATTCTAGTAATCTCTATCAAGGATATGGACACCTAGCTTGAAGTGGAACAAGGACTTGAGTGGAGCCAAAGGTATCTCTATTAGGGCTATGGATGCCTAGTTGGTAGTAGATTAATGCCCAAGCCTTCCCTATATAAATCATGGTTTTTAATGAACATAAAAATATGCTATAAGTCAGTGTTAATGGTTGAAGTCATGAAAACTATAAGTTGTTCCCTAAATCCCATGGTAAATAGTAAGTGGAATCAAAGCACACATACATAATGGATAATTTTTCATGTTTGCACCTATTTATGCATATGTAAGGCTTGTTTTAATCATGAATTGATCTTAACTATGGTATTTGATCATGTGGAATAAGTAGCCTAGTTATTAGTCTAAACCAGAGTCTCTAAATTCTAGAATATTACTATATTTCTTTACAAGTCACCATTTTTTGAGTTCAACATACCCCCATTCTTGAAAATGGGGACCCTTGTTTCATATTGTACAAATTTGTGATTTAAATTTAAAATTAATCTAATCAAAGTACAATTAGAGTGTTTTTCACATTATATTTGTTTGAAGATCATCCATACCATGGTTGGTTTGGAATATTTACACATGATTCTAGTTTCATCTTATCTAAATTTTCTAACATTA
The DNA here is from genome assembly GCA_037957365.1 of Torreya grandis. Lineage (NCBI taxonomy): Eukaryota > Viridiplantae > Streptophyta > Pinopsida > Cupressales > Taxaceae > Torreya > Torreya grandis. The sequence goes on from JARHVA010008414.1 coordinate 352,049, forward strand.
GATTTTTATGCTTCAAGTTACAGGTTTAACAGAGTCTCTTTTGGATAAAAATTGTGTAGGGTTTTGTAATTTAATAATGAATTGAACCTTTGGTTAATATTATTATCCCTTAATTTTATAATTGAATCTATGTCTAAATCATGTAAAAACCTTAGTCTAAAATGCTTTTAGCGTAGGTCTTTTAAAATAAGATTCAAATTTGTGTGGGTCATTTTTTATTTGAATATATGTGGGAAGCACTTTATTATAGACTTAATTTAGAACTCTAGACCAAGTCCAAGTCATATTTATTAATACAAATCAGACCTTTGGATAAAATATCTATGCTAAGTCGTTTATGTCTGATAGTTCACAAGACTAATTAAGGAGGAGCTCTTTATTATATTTTAGACTTAAACTAAAGTTTTATCCTAAGTCTCAATTGTATTTATTAATATAACTAAAAACCATTAGGCTAAAGTTTATTCTAAGCTCTTTATAGTCTTTGAAAGGCTTATGTATATTATTTTATACCTACAAAAATGTAAAAACCCAAAGGTGATATATGGTGAGATCATGGGAGCTTCAAAGAAGATCAACAAACTCTGGGTAAGGATCTAAAGCTAATAAGTCAAGCATTTGATCTATGGTGCAGTTAACTCAAACACCAAAGATCTAATGGAGAAAAAAGGGTTGAAAGGTCAAAATGATCTAAGAGAACCATGAGAGTGAAAAATGTCACCATCTCAATAGGAATCTTGAAGATCCAATGGAGGGTGTAAGCTCAAAATTCAAAATCCATGAGATAAATGAGGTTTCACCAAGTGGCATGATCTTAGATCTCAATGAAAATATCCTATAGAGCATGTTTGCTTATGTGGTCAAGATTTGATGGACCAAATCAACTTTGGAGAGGATGATATAATCACACAAAGTGAGGGTTGACAATTCAAAGAAGCTCAGATTAAGTGAGAAGCTTCCACATGGCATGTTGGTGCCTGAGTGATGAAAAGAGATTATAAAACCCATGGATCTTCCAAGTGGCATGCTCACATTCAATCATATATAAATAAATTGATTATACATATTTAATCTAAGTTTAAGATAGCACAAAGTAAGGACACATGTCCAAATGCAATAGTGTTCACATTTTTTTAATCAAATGGATAACCCAGCATGGGCATTGCCACATTAACATGACACATTGGATTCTTGAACTAGTGAAGATCTATAATGTGAACACATGTCTTAGACTTTATCTAGTTATCAAATATTAAAATTAATATCCAATAATAGAATAAGAGAAGGCTATAGTTACAAAGGCATCTCAAAGGTTAAGTAGGTTGACATGGTATATTATTTTGAGTTAAAGACCATATAAATACTTTTAAAGGAATATTATGTTCCATAAAGTAATGAACAAAATATAATGCATATTCATGTTAGGTTAGTTAGAGTTAAATAGGGTGATGAGTTCTATTAGCATTGGTAAAGAGATACATATCTATGACGCTTGCCTAGTTGCATGTTGAGAAGGAATGACTAACATATCTCATGAATTGTCTATATAAATGAGGTATTTCCAATTATAAATGGAGGGAGGGAGTTTTTGGAGACAATAAACTATTTTTAACTTTTTAGAAAATTAATCTAAGCAAGGAGTTCTACAAAAAAAATCAACATTTTCTTGTTTGAATTACTATCATGGTTTCTCTCTATTTTTTTGATCTTGTCTTCAAATTTGAATGGTTCTTGTGAATTCTAGATGTGTATCTTTAAATGTAGAGTGGATAATTTGTGATAATTCTAGATTAGTTTAAATTTCTTAGGTTTAATTCACTTTATTTGCTCTTCTTGCATCTGGGTTAATGTTATTTGCTTGCAGGAGTATAATTCTTAAAGTAAATCTTGTTCTTATTTGCATCCTTTCATACTTTCCTTAGATGTTTGCCTAATGTGTGGTAGGATTTGAGCTTATGATACTTCATGTTTCACATTGGTTAAATGATGTTCTTATTAAAATAGAGCTCTATCATAATGTTTGAAACAAAGATCAACAACACTTCTCTTTTTTTCCCTACCCTTCTTTTTGCTCTTTTTTATCAATTCACCTTAGAATAGCTTCATTTTGAATATTCATCATGGTTTATATTTAGACTTATTTTTTAGCACAATTTACTTCAAATATCATATATCATCTTCAAAATCAAAGATGAACTATTGATCCAGGGTGGCTACCAACCACCAACTAATATAAATTTTTGAAACAATCAACCTATTCTACCTCTATTCCATCAAGGATAATAGGATTATCACAACTAGAAAATCATTCAATGGATTATGTGGATCCAAAAATGACAAGTGTTTTTTAAACACTATATAAACCTATTAATACATCTAGGTGCATCAACACCTTGTAGATTTTCTACAAAATCATTAGAGAATATTAAAAAAATAGATATTTTTGGAATGATATTTTTATTACAAGTGTTGTTTCTTGCATTTGTACAACATATATTTTGTAATTATTACTCAATTATTTCTTCAATAGTAAGGCTGATAATAGCTTGTGTACTTTAGATTTTATCAAACCTTGAATAATTACTAGTTTTACCATAGCATCACAATATTTTACCACTTTATTATAATAGTCTAGATTGGATTTATGTTGTTGACACTAATACATACCTAGAATGATGTTAAAATAACTGAGAGGATATAAAAATAGATTAACGTGGGTCTCAAAATTGCTTAAATATAATCTTACATGTTTAAGACACTTAGAAACTAACACCCTTTTACTTGAACCAAACTCAACATCACAACCATATTTTAATGTCATATGATTTAGTTTACAACTGTTTACTATCTTATGATTAAAAAATTTATTAGTTACACCTAAATAAAATAAAATAAAAATAGAATTATCATTTAATTTACCTCTAAATTCTATAGGGGATACTTGAAAATCTATGTTTCTATTATCCATTGTTGTATACAGCCTATGGTTAGCTAATTAACCTATTTTTAGCTTGGGATAATCCTTTCAATAGTGATTACCACCATATTCCTAGCATAATATAGTCCTTTGGGGTGATACAAGAATGGTACATGCCCTAATGGTAGGTACATTTTGACTACCTTAGGTCTAATATATTTTAAAATTTCCAAACTTTGATTATAGTTTTTGAAGTTTTTATTCTACCCTTGAAATTTATTAAAACCACTGATGCTCTTCATAAATCTATTATTTTGATAATAATTCATGAAATTCTTCAGTGAAGGGGACAGATTCTTGTTCTTAGTCTATTATCTATCCTATTTAAAATCTTGCCTCACCTTTTGATGATCTTTCTCTTTTTCTCCTACCCTATGAGTAGATTCTATAACCATAGTCAAAGTCTTAGGATTGGTCATTTTGACATTATGCATCAATATATCCTTTAATCCCATCTTAATTTTTTTAATTTTAGTCTCTTCATCTTGTATATAGTGAAAAAGATGCAACAAGTTTAAAAACTTATTTTCATACTCAGTTATAGACATATTCTCTTGTTTTAATAGATAAAAATCATCTATTTTCTATTATTTAAAGTTTGAGTTGAGATATTTCTCAAAAGTAGGCCAAGTAAGAGTTATTAGTTGGTAATCCTCTAAAACATAGAAATGGTTCCACCAAATATCTACAGCTTTAACTAAACGATAAGTAACCACTCTTACTTTCACATTAGAGGGTATATTTTGAAGGTTAAAATACTTCTACAGGTGAACCAACCATGTATCATTTGCATCACTAGATTCTTCAACTAAAAAGGTTGGTAGAGGCAATGTTTTTAGTTCCTTAATGATAAGATCAACCACATTTATAAGGTTGTCTTGGAGATCTTGATCACCAACTTGTATTTATTCTCGAAGAGGAAGATCTTAAATTAGAACACCATCCAAGTTGTTCAATTTATGTTTTTGGGTGTCCAACTTATTTTGATGTCCATTTAATGTAGTTAATATCCCATTTAATACTACCACTTGATTAACATTAGGATTATTTTCATCATGATTAGTGGCTCCAATATTTATACCAGTATTATTGAGATGAGGTGCCTCTCTTCTAGGAGTATTATACCTAAAAACTCTACCTCTACCAAGGTTAACATCCCTTGGGTTGTTATTTTCCATTACAAATCATGTTCTCACCATCTTGAGGTGAAAAAATAACTTAGCAAGACAAAAAAAAATCCCCAAAGTTCCCTAGTGTAGTATAACTTGCTCTGATACCAATATGTAATAAATAGAAATTTTTTAATAATTTCTGTATAAACAAATATGGTACAAATATTTAACCAAATTTTAACATGGAAAGATGTAATGAGTTCCATAACTATCATAACCAACACAAGAATTAGACCAAGTCCATAAATTAACAATGACTTTATTAGGAAGAATTTTTAACCACTTCATATTTAGATAAATATGGGTTAATATAGAAACAATCATGCAAACCTATCTAAATACTTCAATATGTACTTCCTATTAAAGATGTCACTAACTTATACACTTACCCAAGTACCTGCACAAGATATAAAATAACTAGTGCCTCATTGGGTAGTTTAAAAAAATTTAGAAAATAACTACATGAAGTAAAATAGATTTAAAATAAAAAGAATCACCATAGTAATTTTTCCTAATCAATATCTATAAAACTTACATTCAATAGGTAGTGATCATGTGAAAGGACTATTTCCAAAAGTAATATAAAGCTTTGGAATGCTTTAAAAAAACACAAACATGGTAGGATGAAGTAGACATCATTCTATTAGATAACTTAGGGCGATTAGATCGCCAATTTCTTATTTGATCAAAATTATAAGTGTATTGTGGAAATCAATAGATTAATACATAGTTTTATAGCCTTTACAATGTTTTAACAAGCATGCTTAAGTTTCATTTTGGAAATCCTTACCATTTTACAAGGTAGGGTTAGCCCCATGTCCTTAACCCAATTGGATGAAATTCCAAGTCAAAACATGAATTACTAATTATCTTATTTAGTTTATATTGACTTTATATTAAGTCATGCACACATGACTTCAAGCATTCATTATTATAATTCCCTCATAAGTTATAAATAGCTCTATGTTTTTATATGACGTTTACAAGTTAACCTTTGTCACTTAAAAGAATTAAATTTAATATTAAATCCATGTCTTTTAGAATAAGTTTTCTTTCAATAATAATTCCTTGAGGCTTGGAAAAATTATCTTTCTTGTCTTCTAAGGAAGATTTTTCAATTTCGATTTTAACCTAATTCATTGGATTTTAACAATGTCTTATCATTATAATGAAATAGGAAAACTTGTATTTATTTCATAATTCATCCCAAGTGAGGAGAAGATGTTCCTCAAGAACATCATATTTCAATTTAAACAACTATTATAATTTAATACATTGAATCACTTATCTATTTTTGAGCTTATTGTGAGATTTACTTTCTTAGATGAGATTGTGCTTAATTAATTTAATCTTAGTTTTCAAATATTCTACTCAAAATTTTTAATTAAATAAATATGGCTACCATAACTTCTCTATGATTTAAATAATGATATTATTGATTCACCTTTATAATTATTTGAACAATTATAAATAGAGTGCTCATAAATCAAAACATGTTGCTTAACATGTTAAACATATTTATATTCAAGACGAAGACTTGTACAACATCGCATTTTTGAATAAGTATGTTCTTAATAATAATTTAGTAAAATATTAGACTTAAATTACTCTTTAAAATTCCTTAGAAGAATATTAATAAATAATTTATCTTCGTAAATGTAGATTTGGATAGTTTAAGGTAATTCCAAAGTCTTTATATAAACTAGATAAATAGGTCACAATTGCATATGATTTAAGAAATAGCTTAGTTTTTAATGTACTAGTTCAATATACTTTATACATACATGGGCATAACTTTACAACTTATTTTTTCATCTCAATTAACACAACATTTACATATTGTATCAAAAATGAATCTTATAACTTCTTTAAAAGAATGAATTTATCAAAACAATAACCAATTAACTCAATGCCATCTATAGGAGATAAGAAGGCTAATATTATTTTTTATTCTTATGAACCTTTAATACTTTATGCATAATTTTTCAAATAATAAAATAACTAAATAAACTTGTTCAAATCATGTGAAGAGATGCATAAAAATATGCAATGTAGGCATAGTAATTTAAAATTAAAATAATAATATGTCTAAAATAAATATATCAAAACTAAACAATACTAAACCAATAAATATCTATTTTCATCTCACATAGATGTATGTTCACATTCATTAAATGCCAAAATAGTATTCCATAAAGTTGTGTATTTATGATAATCATAATGAATGCATTGACAAAATAAAGGATCAAAATCCATTTTATAATTACAAAATAAATTGAATATTAATAACTTGTTAAAGCAATTAAATATAAAAATTGCATTTCATACCATTATTACAAACATCAATATGATTAAATTAGTTAATTATTGAATAATCAATCAACTTGTTTTACAATTGATCTTCTTTTCTTTATAATCAATACTAAAATAATTCAAATCAATAGAAAGTAAAATAAATAATATTATGCATGCATATGTAATTAAGCAAATTCCCACTTCTCCAGTCCTAATGATCATAACCATAAGTGACTCTAGACCATCCCATCCATCATTTGGATGTGGTTCCATCGAGATAAGAGAAGTGAGTAAGGTAAATAGTGACTACTATGGTTGACCATAACCAATTGATGAAAACATTTAAATAATATTGTTTACATTCTTAGTTAATATCATTAACAACTTTTTAGTTATTCCAACTACTAAAGCTCATGTTAGAGATTTTTAACATTAAATATTTAGGGTGAAATCCATGGCATTGCACTCACAAACTCCAATCATATGTTAGGATATGACACTCAAAATAAATATAATTGTATTATTGCTAGTAACCCTGAATATAAATAATATTGTTTAAATATTTTCACCTAATTAAAATGAACTTAAATGACTCAAACAATTTTAAAGAATTGAACTAAATGACATACTCAACACAATAATAAAAACATTCATGAATAAAACTATCAAACAGTCAAAAGATTAAATATGACATCAAAAATCAACTCAAATTCTCATATGAGACAACATATTCACCCAACCATTACAAATAAGGTCAACTATACTATTCAAATAATATAACATTGAATAACTGGAAGTACATTCTCAATGTTGACAAATATGGTCAAAATAAAATCATGATAGAAACATCTTAAGGTCATTATCAATAACTACTAATGATAATAACAACAAAATTCATTCATATAAATGTTAATGTCAAAAAAAATTGAACTTATGATGTATTTAAATCATCAAAATAATCTTTGAACCAAAGTCAAGAAATCATGAATAGAAATGAAATTGAAAGAACAAAACAAACTTACCACATAAGTCAAAAACCCTCATATGACCAAATCTAATATCTTGGTCATACTAATTTTGATTGAACATATTAAAATAATAATAAAAATAATATTTAAAGAAAAATATAGATGGTATTCAAACCCAACCTAAAAATCAAGTATTTAATTATTTTCTTCTAAGGCCTTAGCCTATTAATAATGTACAGGTTTGTTTTTACTAGAAAAAGATGATTTAAAATAAAGCCTAAAAATATATATCTAAGTCTTCCAAAATCATAACAGGGTTTTAAATTATGCAATAACTCATAAAAATATGCATGACCATAGCCTAAAACAACATTACCAAATATAATAATTACCTTTCATAAATTATAATGGACTTGTATAAAAACACACACACATCAATCTACTAATTGTATGTTACAACTGAGCTACAATGGCTTCCATTCATAATTATTTTAAAAATAAATCCAACAAAAAACCAAACACAAACCCTATATGGTTTCTATTTACTCTAACAATCCATTCCATAATTTTCTTGAAAGCTACATAATTTTTAAAAAGATTTCATGCATTTATATACAACACCCAGTTCAAAACCAACAAGGTCAAGCAATAAAACACTATAAAATTTTAAGTGCAATAATTAATTGAATGACATTAAAAAAATTCAAAATAATAGTGAGTTTTATTCTTTCCTTACCTTCACAACTTTTAACCTTACACATACCAAATGCAAAGACTAGTTGACCCATTTAATTCAACTATGAACTAACAAAAAACTCCATAAAAACTCTTACATGGCTGAAAAGACAAATGAATCAATCGAGTTTATACTCTATGAGAAAGTCATCCAACTAACTTACTCCATTTTTCTCTTGGACACCAAGCCCAAAATTTTGGAAGAGTTTCCCTGAGTGTAGGGCTTCCAAAAATAATAATGCAAAAATAACCAAGGAAGAACTCTAATAGGGCTTGAAGGATCTTGATATGTTTGCATCAAGTGGTGAGCCAATGCCACCAAATCAAAGTCAATAAAACAAAAATAAAAACACATCAAAATATTACCATGTCTAAGGTGGGTTGTGCCCCCACCATTATCTTGCCTATCCAAGCTAAGACTTGGTCTCCATAATGAATGCTAATAAAATCCCAAACAATACCATGTTCCTTAATGCAACAATAACTCAATGATATAATTCCATTAATCAAAGATTAATTACCTTTAAGTAAATTTTTAAAACAATACTATGACAATGAACTAAATGCCACTCATAGAAGAACATAAGTCAAAAACCAACAAATATATTAAGTAATAAGAATAACATTAAAGATAAATGATATCGATATGATCAAAAAATGTAAATAACACAATCATCAACACTAAAACATACCAAACAAAGCCGACAAGTGTCAAATTTCTCAAAGAGTCAAATTCAAAACATATTATAGCAATATTCAATCAAGAATCCAAAACTGACTCAAGACCCAATCCCATATGCATTTGAATCCAATTAAATACAAACAATCTACAAATGAAATCAAGCAAAGAAACAACTCAAAACATTTATAAAACAAGCAAAACTCATTTTTTAAGGCAATTTTAAGTTCATTATTTCTTTTCATTCACTTTTTAAGCCTCACCTGATTACTCAAAGTCACATCTAACTTGGATCATATCATGTACCTATAGTCATAACATAAATAGTAATAAATGTAATAACAACATTAAATATAATAATATAACTAAATTGATTAAAGAATCAACAACTCATTAAGCATGAAATCTCCAATTCTATAATTAAAGTACATAATATCAACTATGTCATAATATCCAATTGATCACTCATAGATTAAAACATCATAATTAATCAAAAATTATATCATAATAGTAAAATTAACAATCATGTCCCAAATAGTTCATAACCAAAACTATAGTCAGCAAGTGAAATAAATGTATCAAAATAGTTCATGACACTTATTCATAATATGAACCTTCAGGAAAGGCATCAAACAAGTATTAATGAAGTAGTTATATAGGTAATGTTAGGGAATAATAAGAAGTTGTTTATAAATAAATAATATAAACTTATACACTTATTTTAGAATGACACAAAAATAAGGGGTATCTAAAGTGGGTAAATTATATGAAAAAGATAATAAGGTGGGAAAGCAAAGTGTAATTCATGATTTGTTATTATTTTTAAAAATAATCTGATACACATTGGATGATATCATATAAGCATTGATACATACCTTTCAAAATAAAATAATTAAGGAATAAGAGAGGACAAAATAAACCAAGAAGGTTGCATATGATTACCAAGAGGAAGACTAAAATAAATGGAATTAGTAAAAAAAATGTTCCCTAAGGAAATGATTCTTTGATAAAATTAAAATAAAAATTTCCATGGAAAACGTTTTAGACACCCAAATTTTATAAAAGCCTATACTTTATGTAATTTATTGAAACTTTGTCATTACAAAATATTGATAGTGAATAAGGTATCTATTTATGAATTTTACTTAGGTATTTTATATTATAGCACATCCATTGAATAGTCATCTTCTCATTTTTTCAAAATGATTCCCAATTCTAGTTTTTTTTAATTTTGGATAAGTCTAGTGTTGATGGACATGAGCAATACCAATGTCTTGCCCACTGAGAATGAATTTGTCCAAGTGTAATTTGTGTAACTTGTTTTGAGTCATGTTTCATTTAACTATTAATTGAGTATTATCTTGTGTCTGATTTTACATGCCAATTTCCACAAATTCAAAATCAAAACCTTTATAAATATAAGGATACACTAAGCCATTAAGGACTGTTATCCTCAGTCTCACAAGTTATTCAAATATTTTCATGTTTTATCTATTTTTTTAGCTAGATTTAATATTTTTAAAGGATAATTCAACATTTGAATTATTGTGTTAAGGGTAAAATGGAGAAAATACCATCTATACTTACACTTAAAATTTTACACATATTTGAGTTTGAGCATTATTTGGAGTATTATAAATGTAGTGAAATACTTGATCACTCAACAGGCATTGACCAAGGTCAGTCCAACTCAATCCATTTCACATGACACAACACAATTTGATATTAATTTTATTTATGTGCATGAAAATAAGTTTTTTTCATCAAAATAATTTCATCGATATTCTAATTCTAAAAGTGTATCAAAACTCCTAATTAAAATTGACATAGGTAGTGCATCAATTAAAATTTATTAAATAATTAGCTAGGAAAAGTTTACAATCGAAGAACCTAAGTGGGGTATGCCTTTGTGCACTTATAATAGTCATATCCCAAAATATTCTAATATCATTTTATTGATATGTCATTGTTATAACTCTAACTCATTCTATATTTTTCTATCTATCAGTGATTATAGTCAACTAGAACAAGTTTATGGTCAACTTATAATGAAGTTGTAAAGAAATAGTCTCAGATATTTTTTTATCTTGAGTCTGTACAATCATATATTATATTAATTTTGAATTTTTAACATTCTAAATAGTTTAAAAAAATCAATTTGAGATAAGTTATTTTCTTCCTAATGTTTTCCTAAAATAAAAATTTTCTATATTTAACAATTGTCAAAATCATAATCATTGATTATTTTGTATCTTTTCCATTTTTATTTATTATAGTTTTAGACATATTAAAAAACAAAAAATTATTATTTTTATCAAAATTAGGGTAAAACATGTTGGTGAACCTGTCATGAGTTACGTTGGAACACGTATAATGTCATCTTCAACATAATACTATTTTCATCCCACAAATCAACCTTAATGAAAAATTTAACATTTACTTACCCATATGTGGAATCTCCCACATATTTCATTAATTTAAATCTTTTTCACTCTAAATATTACTATTGACTTTTTAAGTCACCCCAATTAGTACAAATCTAATATAGATCTTACTAAAGAGTTGCATACCTTCAAGGTCTTAGGCACTTCATGTAAAATGTGCATAGGTGTTCCTTGCCTATGCTTGAGCCTAAAACAAATGGATGTAGGTATATGAAAAAATAAATGATGATCCATGCCAACTAGGAAACATAGATGTGTGCCTTGTGTAGGTACACATCCTACATAGAATCCTCCAATGCTCAATCTGAAGGTGCACATGTTCAATAATGTAGGCCTTAGGTTTTAAAAGGCCAAGTAGAAAAGGCATAAAAAAGTTATTTTAAATCATGAATAGAATTCTTAAGACCTTAAATATTTATGCACACTTTTATTTAAAGACTTCCCTGCACCTATCTCACATATTTACACACCTATGTGTATGATCTTACATTTATAACCTACTATTACATAGGATTCAACCTTCCTTCCACCATAGCCACATGGAATTCCATTGCTTGTGTGACACAAATAAGTTCTTAGTTTTCATAGGATGAGAACTAGTACTCAACATGTCATGACCATGTTGCTTCCATCTGAAATCCCTAAAAGACTCCTCTGAGAGCCTGTCAAGATAACACATATCACTCCTACAATGTCATACCTGATATTGATCATAGAGTGTGATGTGCCAAGGGTAGAAAGATATAACTAAGGTCATTAGGGTAGTTGAGGGAAGATCAAAACATTTTTAGATTGATTAATTTATAAATGGTTATTTGACTTTAGGATGTCCATGTACACTACCCTTGACTATGTCAAGAAAATATTTTTTTCCCTTATGCATGTGTATCCAAAATTGATCATGTCACCAACCATAGATCCAATAATCAAAAAAAAATTAAGAAGCATGGCCATAATGCCATAAAATAATTTAAAGCTATGACCACCACCTCAAGTGGTGTATTTATTATAAAATAGGATTTTTCTTTATAAAGCCTAGTTTTTCACTTGTAAAAGGTTTAGCACATTTTTAGTATCCTCATGTTGCTAAAATTTTCCCTCCATGAGCACTTGTATTGCCTTAATCTTGTATATCAATGAGAATTAAGTTCACCTCTTTTTGTTCTTCTAATGTTCTATGTGTTATTTATGTTTGTTAATCCTTGACTATGGGTAACATTTTCCCTTCTTATTATTGTCCATTCCATACACCTCCACATTAAACTTGAAACTCACTTGTAGTTCATATCTTATGCATACTCAATTCTGCATTGATGTTGTTTGTGGACCATTTATCACCCCTATAGATGTTATGATGCATTTCTACACTTATATGCAAATCACTTATGCATTTAGAGTGACTTAGAAGAAATTATTTGATATTGTCCTATTCTCAAAGGTTTGTATTGTGTTTATGAGAATAAGAGTGCTCACTCTATTTTGGTCACATCACCTTTTTTATTTAATCATATCTTACTTTTTCCCTTCCTTTTACCTTTAATATCTTAGCTTTAGATAAATGGTAGATTTACCTTTTTGATCTTTATGCCTACATGTTGGTCTTAAACTAGGTACACTTAGAATAGAAGGAATCCAACCTACTCTAGAAGCTCATCCTAAGGAGCACAAGGGTTCCACACCTTGGGGATGTTCCCATAATTTTGATGAGACAAATTATGTTCACATGCATATCTACATTATAATACTTTCACACCTAGAGTCTTGGCCTCTTATACCCTAAACAAGGCATGCATACCTAGCATCCCATCTTAAAGCACTCATATGCCATAGAGCATCCATGGGTGCATGTTTTGAATGAAAGTAGTTTTTAGCATGCTTGATGGGACCAAGTTCAAATAAATATCTAAGGAATCATTGCTACCCTTAGTTATCAAGTGTTGAAGACATTCCATAGAACACATAGTGACATTAAATGTATAATCTACTGGTTTAAGTAGTTCAAACACTTAATAGTATGTCTTTCTATCTCCTCTTCTATGAAAATTCTATAGTCACACCTCCCCATTTCTCATATCAAGCTCATTCAAGATCCTTTAGTCTTACCCTTGTTTAGTGCCTATGACAACCCCCTTTTACTTCTAATCATCCCTATGTAACCTACCTTATTCCCAATCAAAATTACTATTCCCCTAATCAGCCTTAAAAGAGCTTTAATTACATACATATTAGTTTTTATAGCCAACTAAGGGAGATTAAAAGAGATCAGAGGAATGATAGGCAACAAGATGAACTTGCTTATCAAGCTCAAACTCAATAATGAGAGATGATGGAGTATCATAGATTTCATGAGTAGTGCCTAATTAGGTAGATCATGTCCAAAGAAGAGTAAATGAATTATTTTCTTGCATAGATGTAGAGAATTTAATTGCATTCAACCAACCTCACTCCTTCCTTTCCTAGCTTCAATTAGGTTCCCCCTGTGCCTTCAAACCAACTAATGGGACATAAATATTTCATGCCCAAAGTCCCTAACTTTAGGTAGGTTAGCTCCATTGAGAATTTAAGTAAATTCCCTACTTTCAAAGTTATAATATTTAGAAAGCATGTGCCTATGATAGTTCAAGAACCTATCCTTCCTTACGAGCCTCAAGTATAGTCATGAAAGCCTTATTATACCATGCATCCTAACTTTATAATGCCCAACATTGTAAATCCCCCTTCCTCTATGATAATTAATGCCTCTTTCTCTCCCACCATCTCCATTTTAAAAGGAGGACCAGTTGTATAGAAGGCAATCATAGACCATTTGAATGATGAGGATACTTTAGATGAATGTAATGAGGAGATCATCACTAGTAGTCCCATCTATGTCACCACTCTATAAAAATCAACCCCATTGTAATAAAATAGATACAATCAAATAGTGCATTAGGTTGATGAGATAATTAATGAAGTGGAGGTATAAGGGGAGGACTTTAGTGAGAAAAAACCAATATGCATTACTCTAGAGTGCTTTCAAAGGCCTAGGTTTAGTTGACTTTGGGTGAATAAGTTGCCATTTAGAGACATGGAAGAAGACCTCAAAGAAAATACTAACCTTCAAGAGGAGTGTGTGCTTAAAGAAAGTGACTATGATCAGCATAAAGTGAGCTCGTAGGTGCAATTATAGGCATATGAGGAAGAATATTTCTAAGAGGAGTTAGGGGAATCATGTGTAAGCCTACATGATAATTTGATATCCTCTCAGGAGTGTACCCATGACCAATTTTATGCCAATGGCCTCTTTCAATTAAATATCATATAAAATTAAGGCACACACATGGAAGAGGCTATGACCTCATAGATAAAAGAGACCCGTAGGGATTAAGGTCCACACCTAGGTTCAAATGAGTCATCACAAGACTAATTAGAATTGAAGGAGAAATGTTAGCCAGTTAATCCTAAGGTGCCACATAAAAATTCAAAAAATGTTATGGCAATTAGTGTTATCAATCATTGCATGACCAAGTAGGTCACAAATTGGTTTCCAAGAGGTAGGTTGGACTTGGAGTTGCAATTTTAGGAAGCAAAAAGGCAACACACTAGATATATGGTCTTTCCAAGCACTGAGCATATGCCTCCCACACTTCAAAGGGATTGGTCTGAGCAAAGATCATATCTAGGCATTGCGAGACCTAGAAAGGATTGGTTTGACTTCAAAAACATCAACCATCTGGGAGGAAAGCTTCTACACAGCATGGTGGAAACATTCATCAAAGAAAGGTTTAGTAAAATGAGCATCTTTGAGTGCCTCATTCATAGAAAATGAATTTCATCATGCCTCCAATCATCACATATCAACAATAGGAATGCATACAACATAAAATACCTAAGAGGTTTTTATTTTGATCTAGGATGGTAAAGGCTCATGTTTGTAGTTTGTATATAGTAGATTTGATTAGTTTGCATTACATTTCCCTAAGTGCCTACATGCTCATTGTATAGTCTTAGTTTAGATTTATTTTCCTCTAAGTGTATTTTATAGATCTGTTTCTTTCCTTTTTCCCTCTTATTTTATTGAGGGCAAAACTCAGCTCAATCTATTTAAGAATAAGCCAATCAAGTTAGAATTGGAATGACTCCATGCCTAATGGATCACTTCAAAGGCCACTAGATTCTCTCTTAGCAATAAATCAACCCATAGAGGTTTTTAAAAGTGTTGATTTTATAATTCATCTTAGTTGGTACTAGGCTAATATATATCTTTCTAAAGATTTATGCACCTACGAGGTTCTAGGCACTTCAAACAACCTTGCCTATGCTTGATCCTAAAAAAAATGGGCATAGGTTTACATAGTAATAAATTATGATATGTTTCAACTAAAAAGACCTAATTCGTACCTTGCATAGGTGCACACCCTACATATAATCCTCCATTTCTCAATCCAAATGTACATAGGTTCAAGAATACAAGCCTTAAGTTATAAAAGGTTGAGTAGAAGAGGCATGTAAGAATAATTGTAAATCATGAAGAGCACACCTAAGACCTTAAGTCTTCATGCACACTTTTATTTAGAGACTTAACTGTACCTATCTCATATAATTCCACACCAGAATATAGGGTCATGAATATATGCCCTTCCATTATTCAGGATGCTACTTTCCTTCGATCATTTCTATGTGGTAGTATATTACTTGCTCAACATAAATAATTTATCACTTTTTGAAGGATGAGCATCAACACTCCATGTGTCATGACCATACTGATTCCATCCTAAATCCCTAAAATATTCCTTTAAGGGCCCATCAATACAACATGTGTCACTCCTATAGTGCCACACCCAAGATTCATCATAGAGTGACACATACCTAGGGGCAACAAGATATAAATAAGGTCATTGGGGTAGTTAAGGGAAGATAGAGATTTTGTTAGATCAATTAAATGTAGAAGTGGCTATTTAACATTAGGATGTGCATACACACCATCCTCTAACTCTATCAAGGAAATATTCCATTCCCTTGTGCACGTGTATCTAGAAGTGAACCTACCACCAACCCTAGATCCAATCAATGGATAAAATTCAAGAAGCATTATTATAGCACCATAAAATAATTTAAATCTATGCCTACTACCTCAATTGGTGAATTTATTATAAAATAAGTTTTTCTTTATAAAATCCTAGTATTTTACTTGTAAAAGGGTTGACACATTTTTAGTAGCCTCATGCTACTAAAATTTTCCCTCCATGAACATTTGTACTAGATAAATCTTGTAGATTAATGAGAATTAAGTTTACCACTTTCTATCTTTTTGATGTTATGTGTTATTTATGTTTTTTATCCTTGACTATGGGTAAATTTCACCCCTCTCATCATTGTCCATTCCCTTCACCTCCACATTGAAATTAGAACTCACTTGGAGGTCATATCTTATGCACACTAAGGTCTACATCGATATTATATATGGACCATTTGTCACCCCTCTCAGTGTTACATTGCATTCCTATGGCTCTATGCAAATCAATTATGCATTTAGAGTTACTTAGAAAAAATTGTGTGATATTATCTTGTTTTCAAAGGTTTATACTATGTTTATGGTAGTAAGAGTGCTTTTTCTATTTTGAGTGCATTGATTTTTTACTTTTAGCATCTCTTACCTTTTCCTTTCCCTTTTCCCTCAATATCTTAATTTTAGATTAGTGGTAGATTTACCTTTCTTCTCTTTAGGCTTGCATTCTAGTCTTAAACCAAGTGCACTTAGAATAGAAGGAATCCAACCTACTCTAGAGACTCATCCTAAGGATTGCAAGGGTCCCATGCCTTGGGGATGTTACCATCATTGTGATTAGATAAATGATTCTTTTATGTGTAGCTTCATGATAATACTTCCATGCCCAACATCTTAAAACATTTCACCTTGCGTAAGGCCTTTGTGCCTAGCACACCACCACAAATCACTCTTGTGCCACAGAGCATCTATGGATGCACATTTTGAACAACAAAAATTACCTTAAAATATATTTATAAATGCAATACTCATCACAATAGAATTATTCTCTAAAAAGTAATCACCATTGCTAATATGTCAAAATACTCAAAATTAAAATTATATTTAATAAAACAATTATTATTTTTTCAAAATGTATAACAAAACATTCATCTTATTCTTTCAATATGATGCACTTGATACTCTTTTTCCTCACATCAAAAGGGGGAATACATTTATTTTATCACATAATACATTTCAGCACATTATGTAATATTCAAAATGGTTCAATTAGTCACATACTATAGATTTTTGATATATTTCCAATAAGATCATACACAATGATATAACTAATTTTGGAAGATGACATACAAGTGAACTAAATTAAATAAAAGATAAAATAAATGTTTAAAGGATACAAAGTATAGGTTTTAAAATATTCAAAGTAATGTAAACTCAAATTTAATAAAAAATTACAGGGTTTTAAAAATTCAAAGTAATGAAAAATCATATTAAATAATAAAGTATAGGTTTTAAAAGATTAAAAGTGATGAAAAATCATATTCTATAATAATTTCATAGATTCAAAAAGTAAACATATGGTAATTAATGGTACATTGATACATATTATAGGGTCATATGACATGTATATGCACTCACTTTTTAAATACTATAAGTACAAATCTATACAAACTTGAATGGAAAGGCATGGTAAAATGCAAACCAATTACAAGATCAAACTTACAGGTTCAAAATAAAATTATAATTGATAATATCAATTATATATCATTGAGAAAAATTAAAGGAGCATGATATTTGTTCATGCACACATACATTTCTAAATTTATAATTTATACCTTCAAATATAAAAATCATAGTTATAAAGATTAAAAGGCATAATACTTATTTATGCACATATTCCAAAAGTTGAAAGTTACATTTTCAAAGTCAAAATATTCACTTCAATGAAAATATATGATTAATGTAGTCATGAGATGTATGAATATTATTAATTATATACTGATAATGCAAATATAATATAGATCCATTTTTAGTGGTGTGATTTGATATGTTTCTTGTAATGTACATCAAGTTACAATGATACTCAATTTCAATGGCATCAATTCTAGCTAACCCATTGTGTGGTTCCATGTTTAGTTATATGTAGTGTATATTTGAGTTAAATGACACTAAACAAACTTGGTATCACTTCTATAAAACTAATTATGGTTGTATATTTTTGGATTAGTACATAGGTACTAATCTAATTTCACAATAGTTTAAAAATGAGTCTTTTCCAATTCATGGGCTTAATTACTTAAATTCAAAAATAGAGACTTGATCACTGTCAATTCATCAAGGATTAAACATAAGATATTAAACTCTCCAAATGCTTCAAAAATAAGGTAAATTTTCTCCAACCTCTTATATTTGGATACAAGATTAGAGATATATTAGTTATTCTAGTCAATATGATCATGGGTATAGTGACACTTGATTGCATATTTCTCTCCCTTTACTGCTTTAGGGATTCTTCATTTCTTAAGCTAGGAGATGAATAGGGATAAAAACATCCTCTCTCAAATGAACACAATATGAACATTATAAAAAGGTGACATAATATATCACATATACAAGTGTAATATTTCCTCTCTTTACCAATGAAATTTCAAATTCTAGATGTGGATTAAATATATGGAGATAAACTATAATATGTATTATTTTAGATTCTACCATGATGTATCCTACACTAATTAAATTCACTTTATATGATAGAGTGTGTCTACAAACTCAAGTTTAACTATTTCCTTTAATATATAAATATAATTACTAGAATAAAGGGGGAGAAATGTTGGTAGTATAGTAAGGATACAAAATCGCTTGAGTTCATGTTCATTTATTCATATATTTATTTGTTTGTATGTGAATTTATTTACACACCAAAATTTTTCAGAATGTGAAGACCATTCTTTTGGTTTGTATCAAACCATTGGAATGTGAAGAGACAGAGTCTTGGGAAAGATCTATAAATATCACTCATTTGTACTTAAAAGGGATTCCAAGACATTGAGATTAATATATAGATTCATAAATGGGTTTCCTTATGTTCCTTTCTTATGATATGTTTTGTGTTAATTTAATTTATTCACTATGAAAATGTTTTTTGTTTGAGTTTATTATATCTAAGAATCATGATAGTTATATTATATATCATGTTTGTATTAATAAAAAGTTTTTTTACAAGTCCTTTTTGTCTATTTCTATATTACTCTTCACATAGCTATCCCCTATGAGTATTTTCTAATGGTTTTTCCAAGAACCTTTTCTAACAATAGTGCAATGAGTGTGGAATGTTAAAACATGTTATGATGGATACCATAATAGAGATACTTGGAGAGATGGCTTGATGAATTAATTCACAATTTCACATAGGAAGAATCAAAATTAATAGGAAGCTTTACATAAGAATTTATTCATGAACATATAAATCGTGTAATATATGAAATTTTATGGTATGAATTGTGTGGATTACTAGTTGTATGGTTATCAAGATTGAAATAATATTAATTTCATCCAAGAAGGATATAGTTTCTAGCTTAGATATAATAGAGACTATAAAACCTATGAATATTAGAAACTAAGTGGACATGTATAATAGAACATTGGTGAAAATTATTTTTAATGAAATAAATCATTGAATTTTTTTTACAAGTCTACATTAAATTCAAGGATTTGTAGGACCTATTTGTGATAATAATTATGGGAAGTTTCCATAGTGAATACCTAATCTTGTCAAAATATTGGTTATACAAATGGACATGGTGCCTACCCATCTTTGGGCACTATGGGGATGTTTATGATGATGGATTGAATAATGAGGAATTGATAAGGTAATATTAAACTTATATTTTAAATATGGAAGACGTAAATAAAAAGAGTGAAAAATGAATTATGGGGTTGGAATGAGACCTTCAACAATAAATAATATAAAATCAATAGAATAATCCTAATATTGTTATGAGTATAAGTAAAGTAGATAGTGTAGAATAGAATAAAAGAATGGGAGTTCATACGTGAGTAAGAGAAGCTGGAGAATATGAAGATAAGGAAAGGACATGGCCTAAGACAAGATAATGTATGGATGAAATTATAGAGATAGATATAGATGTTGAGGAAATGGAAGAAAGTGGAAAGGTAACAAATGAATGAGTAGACTTGTTAGAAGGTAGATTTAGATCACAACTAGAAGGGAAGAAATTGTTTGGAGATGAGAAGGAGAAGTATTTGAAAAAAGTTATATAAATTCATAAGATGAAAGTAGGTTCAAGTTATAGCATATTACAAGTCATAGATATGGATCATTAAATTCAAGGGTACACATCCATTATGCCTAAGTTATCCTTATAATGATAAAAATTACAAACATTAATAGATAAAGTTCTTGGTTTGATGATTTTACAAATAAGTTTTGTAAGTATAATGTGAAAACTAAGCAATTTTTGGATAGGAAGACACTGATTGAGATAGGATTTTTAGTTAAGACTTTTCTCAAATCAATTTTACCACAACCACTACCAATTTAAAGTGTTACTACTATGAGTATGTATTTGAATCCACCAGTTTTATTCACATTCAAACCATATGATGGGTCTACTAATCTTGAGTAATAAATTCTAACTTGTGATATGAAGTGGTATATTAGAAATGTAAATGTAGAAAATGCCAAGAATTATGATCTCGTAGGAAATTTAACATGATGAGATATGGAGTTCATCTAGAAAAGAGATGTTGATAAACCAAGTTTTGATGTTTTAAAACCCTAGTTAGTAGGTGAGCTCAAATTAAATAAGTTTGTGATTCAAATCATATAATAGCTAAAAGATATTTGGTAGAAATTAGGTGAATCATTGTATGACTATGATCACAAATTTTATGATGTAATGAGTAGGTTATACTTTTATTTCTAAGATAAAAATATTGATGCATGGTTTGCATAAGGAATGCAACCTTAAATTAAATTTAGAATTATTCACAATCAGTTTTATGATAAGTTATAGGTTCAATCAGTTGCACTCTAGGTGAAACAAATAGAGGACTATGGATATAATCCATACCCCACTACAAAAAAAATTAAAAATTGACATCATTTTGCACAAAATGGATGAATTACATGAAAGTAATTGGCCTAAGTTAGGCATTTGGTGCATGTAATAAAGAAAAGAGGGCACCATAGAAATAATTACCCTAAATTTAAGATGGAATTTTTTGAACTCTACCATATGGTGGTATATGTGACTACAAAATGTCATTTGTTATAATAATGCATCTAAACTCATTATTTGTAGTGTAACTTTTTCAAGTTGCACAATCATGATGATAAGAATTGTTGGGAATTTTAGATACTAAAGGAGGACATCACTAACAATGTATTTATAGTCATAACACAAGAAGTTCCCACTATAAATCCAAGAACCATAAACCCAAATGTATACATGAATTCTATGATGTAGAATATTCTTAGATGGATGATAACCTCACCAAAGTATAAATTGTAGGATCTCATAGGTTGTACATCATAGGATCCACAATATCCTCAATACCAAGTGATATGTACACCTTAATCTCCACATTATCAATAGTCATGGAATGATACGTCACCACAACAATAAAAAAAATTATGCAATACATATTATCCACAAGTAATGTATGAGGGATATGATGGAAAACAAAAACAAGGTTGGGTCTCTTCATATAAACACAAAGGATATGAGGTAAAATAACATTTAGGTTGGGAATTTTAATAAATACAAGGTATATATATAGTAAGTTATCGAGATGATACTAGAGTGGTCATAACTAAGGTGAATGACAAACACAATAACCAATTATCTAATTTTTTTGGCTAATATAATAAATTCACACATAATTATCCTAATACTACTCATATACAAATGTATTATGTTTATTGTAGAGTTTTATAACAATAACACATAGAGAATTAGAAGTTAAAAAGTAGAGGAGATAAAACCTTATGTGAAATGTGAATTTGATTAATTCTCACCCTAAGGATCCTATATTCCTATAGGAATTCATGTGATAACAACATGAAAAATATGGATTACTTCCTTTAGATATGTTATAAGAGTAAATAATCATAAATGGATATTAGTAAATATATCTAAATCCTATGATAAAATTGGGTTTGATGTACTAAGTAGCATAGGTTTTCTAGAACATTTGACATCAAGCTACATCAAAAAGTGATACTACCACTATATATGAAAATACGTATGGGAAAATTATGCATATCATGAGACAAGATGGAGTTATCATGGCCTTAATCGATCTTCTCAAACTCTTATGCATTATGTGAAATAAAGATATATTACATAATATTACAAACCTTATACATAAATTATTGGAGTGGACATAGAGAAAATAAAAACACACTAACAAGGTAATATGGTACATGAAAACTAAGAATCCACCTGATGTTGAATCTTAGATGGATATTGAGTTAATAGGGTATGATGTAGTCAATTATGTGTTTTAATCTAGGATCATAATTAATATGATTCTAGGATCTATATGGGAGGCTATTGGATGATCAACACTCAACTATATTCTAGTAACTCTAAGCCTCAGAGACTATGATAGGGTATAACCTATTGGTCATATTAAATATGTGGAAATCAAAGTTGTAGACCTAAACATACAAGGATATTTTAATGTTACTGATATGAAGACTTATAAAATTCCCTACCCTACATTGATTAGGAATAAGTGGGGTTATTATTGTCAAATTACCATTAACACAATGTGTAATCAATTAGAATCACACCAATGGGATATAATTATAATTTTCCCCTAAATAAAAAAGATATCAATCCCTATGTTATACCCAATGATATGGATTTACCCTATGCTTATAGATAAAATAGTTGGTTTAAGGTAGGTAAAAAATATAAGTAGGTGACATTATGAGATATAAAGTACCAATGTTTTTAACCAAAATAAAATCATAAATAACAGTCAAATTTAATGGAATAAGATGTATACATACCTATAATAATAAAGGCACTAGTTTCATAGTTTCAAATAGAAAAATTTAATTCACCATCAATGTGATTGCCAACAAGGTCTAAAATAGATTTTTTATAAAATGTTGGTGTGAAAAACATGTATTATATTGAACCTACTAAATAAGTCCATTTACCATGGAAAGAAACATCTTACATTGGTGGTGATTATGATAACCACATATTGAACTAGGTGTGAGGAGATCATGAGGTGTGTCTATTGTTAATGGTTTTCACCACTAAATGCAAATTACCTCTATATTTTACAATTGATTATTTGAACTAATTCATCATTATGATATAATATCATGTACCCAACATATATCATAGAGTAATTACATTGAAGTATTCAATTAATGGAACTATTGTAACTTGGTGGGCAATTCACATAACAAAAAATTTATAATGGGATGAGACTTATGAAATCCTATGTAAGTGATATGAAATAACATCAAATGTCAAGGACCAATGGTCCTTTTTTAAGGAGGGAAAATCCTTATAAATTCATTTTCATAAGTGTGTGGATGTGTGATATTCATAAGGTGTTAAACCTATATACTAGGTGCATCTCTTCAATTATACTAGGTAGATATTTCAACAACTTAGTACATGCACCAAGAATATAGATGAGAAACAGATAATTGGCCTTAGGTGAAACAAGGATTCATTCAAACTTTTGTCTTTAAGGATGATAATCCTCTTATACATAATTCTATGAAGACATTGAAAATATGTTTATGTTTTGGGTGAGAAGAATATTTAAAGTACTATGATAGACTCATGTTTGCAATTTGAAGCAACTAGATATTTGAATGAAAATATCTAAAATTACAAGGCCAACAATGAAAAGGAGGTTACTGGTCTGGGAGGTTGTTCAGCTTGTTGATCCAGTTGGTTAACTTTCAGATCAGTGTTTTGTTTGTTGTTTTTTCTGGTCTTATTTGTTGGTTATAGGTCCTTGTAAAACCTGGTTTTGGTACTTTTTTTTAATCAAGTTCTTTTGTTAACCTGGTTGTGCTTTATGGTTTATCTTTCTACTTGTGTAGGGTTTCGGGGTCCCTTCAAAACCTATTTTTACCTTAATCTAAAACAATGAAAAGGATCAATTTTTTGTTAAAATTTGAAATAAGATCATGGATGATGTAAAAATGATATAATCCAATGATAGTGATGAGGACTTATATTTGAAGAGATTATTTAAACTTGAGTGAGTTGTAGATCCACTTGAAGATAACATCAAGGAATAAACTAAGGATGTAAGGCTATGGAATACAGATATTTAGGAATAGGAAGGGAAAATAACTCTATGGGAGTTGATTCTAAGTGAACCTAATAATATATATCAAGATCCATTAAATAAATTTTTTGAGAACATTGGCATATAGTTTGAACCTAAGCTTGTGACTCTAGGAGACTATTGGACATATAATGAGGCTTTAGAAGCATTGTATATTTTGTGATATTATCAAGATGTATTCCCAACAAAGTTTATGAAAATAAAAATGTGTGCAAACCTATGAATAACCATCCATATAGGATAAATCCTAACATGAAGATAAAATAAAAAACTGAATTAGTTAGGATGAAGACAGTCATTATATATCTAGTGGAAAAGTTATATTGTGTTATCCCAATGGCGGTTCACCCTAAGAAGTCTAGGTAAATGAAATATATGGGAATTATTGTGCACTAATTTATTATTTCTTCAATTACCCATTCCCAATTCCATTCATAAATTAATTCTTAGAGTCAATTACATAAGATTAATTATACTATTTTATGGATGGGTTCATTGGTTATCATTATATTCTAATTGTAGAATACGATCCATTCAAAAAAACATAAACAAAATAATGGGAATTATTTTCATACAAAGTAATTTTATTTAGATTAAAAATTATCTATCCATGTTCTCTAGGTCCATGGTCACTTTAAATATTTCATCAATGATTTTATTGAAGTTTACCTAGATGATTAAGTTATCTTTTCATAGTTTAAAAGGAACTTTTCTAAGATGTGAATGTGCTAAAATGATGTTTAACTCTATGAATTTCATCAAATCTAAATAATTTCTTAATTTTTAAACCTTTTTCTATTATATTGGGGCACATAGTATGAAACGATGGTATTTTGGCTGACCAAGCCAAAATTTTAGTAATTTTTGGAATGCCACCTCCTACAAGTTTGACAGAGTGAAATATTTTTAGGGCATACAGGTTACTACATAAAATTAATAAAAGGTTATCAAGTAATTTATTCCTATAGAAAACCTATTGTGTAAATATGATAGGTTTAAATGGACCAAGGAGTGTCAAGAAACATTTTGAGATCTCAAACAAATACTAGTAGAAACTTCTATTTTAGTTTTTCCTAACTAGAGGAAATATTTTCACATCCATGTGGATGCTTTAGGAACTATTTTATGAGTTGTTCTCACACATCCAAAATATGGAGGATTAAATCATCCCATTCACTTCATGAGTTTCACAATCTCATCCACAAATAATAACTATACAACTATATAAAAGGAAGATATAGTAATTTTGTTCACACTATAGAATTTTAGCCATTACCTTCTAGTAATACCATTTGAATTATTCACTAATCATTAGGCTTATGATACCTAACAAATAATGGCATAGTGGGAAGTAGATATATCAATTATTTATGTTATTTCAAGGGATATAATTTATAATAAATGTAGAGCATATAAGGGATAGTGTATGAATAAACCTAATGGAGAAGAACTAGAGGAGCTTCGATATTAACCATTGGATGTGCATTTATTTTGTATATTTATGATTATTTAAAATATTCAAGACATGAAAATTTCTTGGAGAAATGGGTATTTCATGTGTATCATATATAAAGGGATAAATATTATATGATCACATGACTTATTCCCTTTATCATTATCAATGGATTTTTGTATAAAATGGGCAAAGATGGAGTACTAGACATAGTAGTTTTAGAACATGAATGACTGTAACTTATTGAACAAGCCCATCAAGGAATCATAGGAGGAAATTTCATAAGATAATCCAGTGTGATAAACATTTTAAAAATTAATCTATGATGGCCTACCATATTTCAAAATGTACATCGAGTAGATAAATACTGTGATATTTTTTAGAGAATGGGAAAACCAAATCAAAGAGATGTGATGCCTATAAATCACATGATAGTTGAGAAACCATTCAAATAATGGGGTGTTGATTTTATGGGATCAATAAATCCACCTATAAAATGTAGTTGTGTATGATAAATAATGACTATGGTAAACTATTTTACTAAATGGGTTGAAGCTATTGTGACACCAAGTTGTAATGCTAAGGACATAGCCAATTTTCACTATGAAAATATTATTACCAGATTTGGGTGCTCGAACAAGTTGTTCAGTGATAGAAGAAATAGTTTCCTCAATAATATTATAAAGGATCCCATGTATGAATTTATGATCTCACATCATAAAATAATAACATATCACCTTTAGGTGAATGGACAAGCACAACAATGAATAAGGTCCTTGGAAAGATTTTTAAAAAGATGTGCAATGTCTAAAGAGATGATTGGGAGGATTAGATTCCTATGATACTATGGGTGTATAGTAAAAATTAAAAATGTGTGAAAGCTTCACCCCATTTTAATTGGTCTATGGACTTGAAGTATTAATTTCCATGGAATACATAGTCCTTAGTCTTTGAATTACAATGATTATATGATTAGGATATTAGGACTCTCTATAGGGAAGACTAATAGATTTAAGCTCATTGGAATAAACCAAACATATAAAATAATTTACACAAGATGTTGATAATAAAATATAAAAATCATGGCATGATTTTAACCTATGAACTAAAGAGTTTCGATAAGAACATGTAGTGTCACTATATGATAGTAGATTTAGAGCATTTCTAGCTAACATGTATATTAGATGTAAATGACGTCACATTATTCATGAACTATCATAGAAAGAAAATATTATGTTGAGGGATCTATAGGGAAACATTATTCCTATGTAGGTATATGATACATGATTAGTACTTACTACTAGTAATCTCTATTTGATCTCATCAAAACATCATGAGTGGGTGCTAAGTAGCACTATGTAGTTTAGGGTTTTTATTCAATGATTTTTCTTATTATTTTATTAATAGGATTTTAGTATATAAGTAGAGTGAGATATATATATTGTACGTTTGTGGCCAAAATAGGAAGTCACAACTTAGAGAGTGTGATAAAATGAGTAATTTAGCATGGAAGGAACATGTCATATAATTATTCATGGAGGTACATCACCATATAAGTCTAGGAACAAGGAAATGGTACATAAATAAAAAATAGAGGAAAGATAATGGTCATTCAAAATACATTAACGAAAACATACTTTAACTATTTCACCTTTTAAAATAATAGATCAAGGTTTAGATTTGGTGGATGAACAATAAAGGAAACTTTACTAGGTAAAATTAGGTGCATTACAAAAAACGTAAAAGAAGATCTATGTAGGAAAGAAGATTAGGTAAGTATTTAATTTAATGAGAAATATGTAAAGGATAAGTTAGAGGTATATTATAAAGCTAAGGTAGAGGTTGACCCCAAAGCTAAATCATAAGCTAATGAAAAAGCCAAGGTAGATTTAGAGGACAATGTAGAAAAACAAGTCACATCAAAATCCTTAATCAAAGGTGCAATATCTAAAGCCCAAAAACCACCTAATACCTCATAAGGGTTAGGTTCCACCCAAGGGGTTTTGTATTAGGAGGAATCTCAACCCAATAAAAATTCCCTAGCCAATGGTTGTGGGTGTACTTATAAAATCTTGTCATAGAACAATTTTTTCTATATCAATGGCTCAAGTCAAGAAGGAAACTACCATATCTATGAATTAAAATTTGGATCTAGACATAATAGTGTAGGAATAATCTCTTGATGTTTCCCAATTTCCTTTATCTAATCAAATTTAAGGGGTGGATTCCTTTCAATAATCTATCACATAGTAGGCTTCATTATTATATAAATAAGTATCATAACTCTAGAAGGAAAATTCAAGCCTACACCTTTGGATTACCAAGGTGCATCAAGTCATTGATAACACTTGCATTGTATTGGTCACTTAAGTATTGGGTGAACAAGTAATGTTTGAAGAAAATAAATTCCTGGATATTTTATTATAGATCATAAAATATTGTATCATTGTGTAGAATATGCAATAGCTTCACATGCAAGAACATAACATTAAGGTGGAGATAGATAATTTTTAAACTATTGGAAGAGTATGAATTTATTTTGGATATGACTACACTGTAATCTTAATATATTACACAAGGGATGCTCAACTAGAAGTAATAATTGAAAACTTTAGGGGATAAATCCAAACTAGAATTTGATAAGATAGAAAAATTTGAAATAATGATGGAAGATCAATTTAATGTCTCTAACACATTGGATATCATACTCAAAAAGTCACTTGATTCATGAGACATTGTTATGAATAAGATAAAAACATGTAAATATGAGATGTTATGCAACACATTTATTAGCATAAAAATGCAAAGTTATGTATATCACTTGGAAGAACTATCCCTATAAAATTCAATAGAAAATATTGAATTTGAGGGCACTTCTCACCATCACAAAATATGATTATATTCAACATCTAATGGAGTGCTAAATTTCACTATGGTTTGAAAATTTATCACTAACTATACAATGTAAAAATAATATTTGGGACATTGTAATAGATCTTTTGTAGACATCATCTAGGATCCTAAATTAAATTCCTATAAGATGGATACAATAAGAGATTTTTCATAGAAATATGGTCATAGATTTGTAGTTAATGACCCAACCTCAACAACTATCGATATCCCCTGATATTATAGACAAATTATTCCACATTAACTCAATAAAAATCATCTTCATAGTCTCTTCTATTTACTCCAACATAGTCAATGCCACCATATCTTTGTAGGTACTGCACAGACTTTAGTTTTTAATTTTAAAGAGTTTTTCAATACAAAGGATTGAAGCATTAGGATAAAGGCTAGGCTGGTTTAAAACTCATAAAAGGAAGCAACCTAGTTATGCCAATATATTAAAAATCTACAAGGGCAATAGAAAGGTATGTTATGTAATTGTAAACGTTAAAGGGTAGCTAAGTAGTGCACAAGAGGTGAAAACTGGTAAACTATATCTTGAGTAATAAATGTGAATAATTATTTTAGTCTTATCTTTAGAAACATGTAACTACATCATACCCATAATGAAATGCACTTCATGTGACTTTATCATGAGATGAGACAATGGTTTAAATCTAGGAATGTATTGGTAGTAGACTAGGGTTAAAAAATCACAAGTGTATAATTTTTTGACAAGTGTGCATTTCATACCATTTTTTAGTTGGTATATTATTTTTGTTTGTAGTGACTATCTTTGTACATAAAAATTATTTGGAATGTGAAGTGTCTTATTTTGGATTCTAGCAAACTATTGGAATGTGAAGTGATAGAATCTTATGAAAAATCTATAAATATCACTGATCTTTACTGAAAATGGGTTCCAAAATATTGAGATAAATATAGAGATTATGAAATGGTTTTACTTTATGTTCCTTTCATGTGATATTTTCTATGTTAATTTAATCTATTCATTATTAAACCACATGTTTGAGTTTATTATATCTATGAATCATGATAATTATTTTATTTACAATGATTGTACATTAATATAAAGTTTCTATTTGAGTTAATTTTATTTTTTTATGTATTAATCTTTGCATCACTATCCCTTATCAATGCATTATGATGGGTTTTCCAATAACCTCTGCTAACTAGAAAATTTAGACACCCAAATTTGGTATAATTTAATTTATGTCATTTATTACAATTTTTTACATATAGACTATTGACAATGAATAAGGTATATTTTGGCATATTTTAATTATGTATTTTTTATTTTGGTCATTTTATTTTTCCATTGGATAGTCATATTCCCATTTTCTCATGGGGATGTCCAATTTAACTCTATTTACTTTTATAAAATCCTATTTTTTATTAATAGTACTGTTATCTTATCCACGAGGAGTGTACTTTTCCAAGCATAATTTATGGGATTTTTTTAAATTATATTTCATTTAATTCATATTTTTTTTCTTTGAATATTATCATGGGTTAGAATTTTCATGTTAATAGTTTTAAATGTTCAAAATAAAAACATATATAAATACAAGGATCCTATAAGGCATTAATTATGGTTTTCCTCACTCTCATAAGCTATTCAAATATTTTCACATTTTTTATCTATATATTTTTTGAAGATGGATTAAATGTTTTCAAAGGTTGAATTCACATTTGTACGCTTATGCCAAGGGTTAAATAGGAGAGAGAATAAATAATTTATTTAAAAATTTCACACATGCACATAAGTGGAAGAACTCCATTTGAGTTTCATCACTCTTCATAATATTATAAATGTAAGGCAACACTTAGCCACTCAATGGGGATTGAGCAAGGTTAGTCTAAATCAATCACTTGCATTGTACTATAGACACCAAAAAATTTCACACTTGTGATTCTGAATGTCAAAATCCCCCTTGGACCTACCTAGGACCCCATGGGACCAACCTACACTAATCTAGCCTCATCAAACCCATATGCACTCAGTTTCACCAAATTATCTCAACCTGACCTTCAGGATCTTTTTCCTCTAGACCTTGACCATCAACTATCAGGGTGATCATCAATAGTTAGCCTTGGGAACCCTTGACTATCAACGGTCATGATCCACTTCTTCACCAAAAGCATGCAAGCTTTGCCAACCTCTTTTAAATATAAACTCATCTAATTCTTGTTGTAAGCCTTTACATGGATAAATTATATTTCAATGGCCTAATTTCACCGTCACTTTGACCTCTTGCTTGTGCCTATAAGAGAGAGAGTCTTAGGAGGTCAAATCATCAACAATAATTATCAAGAGCTCAAGTGTTCAAGAGTTTTCTTTTATAGGTCAATCGACATTATCAAGCATCATCAGCCATCTTATTGAGAGCTAACTTATTATCACTTCTCAGCCAAGCTCTCAAGTATCATTAATTTATTATAAGTAAACCAAATTACACCAATAGGATAACTACACCAACCAATAAACTAATCAACTTTTGCTAAGACAAGTACTTGTTTGTTAATATTCACTTGCTTTGTTTCGATTTTACATTCAGTCCAACCCTTGCCCAACTCTCAAAATAAATATTTTGGATCCCATCATTCAAAAATTTATCAAAATCAAAAATTACATTGTATATATTGATAGTTTACTCAACCACCAGTTAGTTTTCCAACCACTGATGATCAGCCTGACCACTGACAATCACCTTAACCACCAATGGTCACTTATGGTAGTAAAAACTAGTAAGTTGTTTTCACCCACCTACACCCAAGAAAACCTGATTTTATATGTTTCTAGTCACTCATAGACCCCTTTCATATTTCATAAAGCAAACCCCAACTCCTTAGCACTAGTATTAATTAGTTTATCACTAATTTAATCATCTCTAGTCTATTTTATTCGCAAGCATTCTGATGTTTAGTTTTAGTAATCTTATTTAATTGATGCAAGTCCATTATTTCTAGTTTTGTGAAATTAATTATTGAAAATATGTGGATTGACAACCCCTAAGTAAGCTCTCACTTCCAAGGTATAGTTATGATTAGGCATTCCACCCAGCTATCTATCTAACAAACAAGTTTGCTTTAGTGTTTTTTTATCTGTAGGTCTTCCTCCCAAGCCAAAAAGGATCTCTCAAAATTGTTTGGATTCAATGCACTCACAAACAAATAGGTTTTTCAACCACACCCATATTTATTTTCTTTTCTCTCTTCCTTAGAACTTAAAGTTAAAATTTACATGAAATATTCTAGCATGCTTGGTAGGACCTAGAGTCTTTACTCATGTTTTCTTTGAATTTGTATGCTCTTCTCTCTATTTATGCTCATAATTAAAACTAAATTTTATTTTGGGATTAAAATCAACTAAATCCATTGCTTGGTTTTAACATTATCTCAATTTGAATTAAATCATAGTAATCTTATTATAGCACCACTTTTGTTGCACACACTATCCAAATCACTTTCAACAATCAAACATCAAAAATAATTGTGACAAGGCTCAACTAGGATTTCATCACCTAGTGGTCACCTTACCCACTCTTGATGATCTTACTTGGAGGCCATTACCAAGGGGAGAACCAACTTATCTTTTTGGTTGAGTGTAAACTTTGGATATCAATATATATTGGCTAAGCACTTGACACTCTTATCGATGTAAGACCATGAAGTGAGGGGGTAGGCCCCAATAGCAAACCATGTATTGATTCCAATACAAATTGTTTTGAGCACCTAAATAACATAAAACTAACCATATACTACTTCTATAGTACCTGATCTATAAGCCAACTTCTATCGCACATTCTCATTAACTAAGGCATAAGACAAAATTGAGATTAAAACTAAACTCTAGGATTAACATAATTTTTAGTGCGTGTCTTGTTTGCCTTGATCATTTTTTTGTCTTATTTTTTGAGTGGTGAGTTTTTCTTGTCTTCTCTCCCCCTTTCTTGTATGTTTCTCACTCTCTAGCAGTGAAGAGACCTAGTAGAGTAGAACCTATCACCCAAATCAACCTCTTCTACCTCCTCATCCATGGAGTACATCTCTAAGGTAGAAGACACACCTCATCCATTAAGAATCCCTAATTTTCCTTGGGTATTTGCCTAAGGAGACATGGAATTTACCAATTTTGTGGAAAATAACCTAGTTTCCCTCCAACACTACCTCAATACCTCCTCTCACCATATCCCAATTTCAACTCCACTCAAAGATCCTCCTTATGGCATGTCATCCCACCTTATGAAGGGTATACCTATTTCCATGATCACCACCCAACCTTCAACTACCTAGGGATCTTCATCTAATAACCCCTTTGACACCATAACTAAAACCCCACCTACCGAACCAACTATTACCCTTACACCTTCCACCCCTACCAATGACTCCTCCACCTTAGGAGCAACCTTGCCATTAACCCATCATGTTCCACTTATTGGTAGAAAATATACCACCAACACTACCAAGCTTCCCTTTATTGAACCTAACCCATTATTCAATACCCACTTACCAAGCTTAGGGTTATTTATCCCTTCTACTTCACCACCCATTAGCTCAAAGGTCACTACCTCACATGTTTTCACCAACCGAACTACCACCCATACCCAACCCATAGGAATCCCTCAATAGGTATATGTTGCACACAACCTAGGTTACATCCCTAATCTCCAAGGGTATATACCCACTACCCAACCACCATCATATACCTACCCTTACATACCATGTACCCAACCTTTAGCATCCACATTCTAAAATGTGACAACTTCTCAACCACTAAATAATTACCAATATATTACCCAACCTCCACCACAATATCAAACTTATAGTCCTTTTGGTCTACCACTTGAAAAGAACCTAATGAATATGCTCATGGAAAAGATGATAAACTTTGAGTCATCAATTTTAGGGGCTCATAACATCTTATCCTATGATCATATTTATAATGAACCTAGTCATACCTTTGTCTCTATTATACCTTACCCTCCTTAATGGGAGCTTTTGAAATCACCAAACTTTAGAGCAAAGAAGACCCCAAAAAACACATTAGGGATTTCAATTATGCATGTTACATGATTGATTATGATGATGCCCTTTTCTTTCAAGCCTTCCCCATGTCCCTATATAGCCTGACACTTGACTAGTATAGTGCCCTCACCAAACATTCAATCTTTTCTTTCACCCAACTAGCATAGGTCTTCTTAGATCACTTTTCCATTAACATTTCCAAAAAGGTCTCTATCACTCACCTCTATTCCATTAGGCAATTTGATGATGAGTCCATTGTTAATTTCATTACTCATTGGAAAAGTTTGATCAATCAACTTTCATTTTCCTTGCCTCAACCTAAACTTATAGAGCTTTTTGATCGAACATGTGCTAAACATATATCTTTTATACTGCATGTCCCAAGCTTCAAAACTTTTGATGAATATTTTACCATGTCATGTAAGATAGAAATCTAGGCCATAGATAAAGGCAAACTAAAATTACAAAATAAGAACTCTACCTTCAAGACCAATGAAACCTCTTCCTCTAAGCTAGGCAACCAAACCAATACTAGAACCAGGAGAAAATGAACCACAAATGTCATTATCCTTAAAAACAATCTTCCACCCAATTTCAACCAATAAATCTCTTCAATTATCTCTAAAAAAAACACAAGGAACCCAAAATAAAGTAGCCAAAAATAGTTCACTCCACTTGGAGAATCTTATGCTTTAGTTTTGGACCAGCTACTAATGCTAACCTTATACAGCTTCCACCCATCAAACCTCCCCAACAATTTGATTACTCTCATCCAACACCTCCTTGGTACAATGAGAACAAACTTTGTGCTTTTCATATGGTAATTAGACATGATGTCAATTGATGTAATACTTTCAATAATTTTGTTTAGATCCTTATAGACAAGGGGGAACTCATGTTGGATAATCCCAATGGCCCTCAAAATCAAGATCTTGATATCTTTAGGAAGAATTTTCCTAGCCATGGCCCTATTAAAATTGAGGACACACAAGTTGGATGTTCTCATGATGCCCACATGGTCAATATAGTCCTTGATATGCTTGTTAATGAGGAACCTACCATCCAATTTACCTAATTTTCCCCCAATTTGCCTACCAAGGTGGTGAAGTCACTTTACCTTCCTTTTGAGGCCCAAACTAAGGAGATTCCTTTTTCCTTAGATTTGCTCATAGAGGCTTTGGAATCATCAAACACCCTTTTGGATAGCCTACCTAAAAAATAACCATTCCTAACCCACCATCTCCCTTAGCCATGGATCAAACCATAATTATGGACATTGTGCTCAAGGATAAAACTCTTTCACAAGCACCCCTCACAAAGCAGCCACCTAGCCTGAACTTACCTCCCTTGCTTGAGGAAAAAGATGAGGCTATCAACCCTCCTCCTCAAATCATAGGTATATCCTTGACACCCACTATCTAGGGGGCTAGACCAGTATATATACATTTCTCTTAACTCATTTAAAAGTTGGGTATGGTCACAAAACCAGACATGGATCAAGTCACTTTCCAAAAACACCTAGGGATCCCTTACATCAACAAACCTAAACCTTATATAATGCCTCTAACCAACCAATCCATCACTTTTCCACTACCTTTCAAACCAATCAGAACTTCTACCAACCCCTCACCTTCTCATTTAACCAAAAAAACCACCTCTCTAACCACCACATCACCAACCAAACCTTTCAAAACTCTTGGTTCCTTCCCTACTCAAAATTTGGATAACCCATCCTTGAAAGTGAAATTAACTTTGCCTAATCCTATACCCAATTCCCAATCCACAACAACCAAGGGGATGCAACCATTAAAGGGCAACATGACTAGGACTCTACCTCCTTCTAACTTTCCCTCGATCTTAGGGCCTCACCCTTCCACTTTTCTTAAAAAATAAGCTCCTTTTAACATATGTTTCCCACTACCATTGGTTATGATATCCCACTTATTATTTGATGCATTGATCCTTCCTAGATTACCAATAGTTAGACTATCAAAATCAGCCACCCCAACCACTAGCATACCTATACCAAAACCATCAACCCAAAGCATGACCTTACCCAAACCATCTCTCAACAAACCCATTATTATCAACATGCCCATCTTCCTAACCAAAACCATATACTATAGACCTTCCCCACCTCTAAAAATATTCTATACCACCATTATTAAAATATTAGTGTAGACCTCCTATCTCACATTACCTTCTATCATACCTATCGATCCTCTTGGTTTGAAGCCAGCATGGTATAATGACCATCAAATCTTATCCTATCACAAGACAACTGAGCATGACACCAAGGATTGAAAATCTCTCTAGACCATTATCAATTAGATATATCATGAGTATGGTATTTTACTAGATGAAATTCCATCAACTCATCTACCAATACACCCAAAAGTCATTTGCCAATAGATTCCTCATCCTCCACTCTCACCTCAATCTGATGGAGAATTTACCCAACCTCTTATCATACCTTCCCCCTATATCCATACCATTAATGTGGTCACATGATCACAATAAAAGGACAAATGGAAGGTTAAAGTGTCTATTCTATAGACATACCCCCTAACTCATCCTAAACCAAACCCAATCCAAACCCCTACACCCTCAACCAAACCCAAAGTTACCATCTTAGAAACTTCTAAGGCTAACCCCTCTGAATCCATTAAGAGGGTCATTACTAATAAAATTCACCAAATTATAACTAAAATGGGCCTCTACAAGCTCATTTCCACCTCACCCCACTATCGTTAGGCCATGATTAAGGCTATACAAGCAATCGAGGTTAGACCAGGTAAGTCCCTACCTATAGAGGCCTTTGTAGGTACTCTCTAAATCTCTACCCTAGTTACTTTCAAAGACTCAAAGATACCCTCTATCCATATTAAGGATACAAATCTACCTATCTTTATTACTTCCCATATCAACTAAACCCACATCAAGCAAGCTATGATTGATGGGGGGAAACATTAACATCGTATCCTCTCATGCATATGACCAACTTAAACTACTAGACAATGTCATGTCCCAAAATTCAATTGTGTTTCACTCCTTTAATGAATACATGATCATTACCTTTGGAATATTTGCCCTTCACATTCAAATTGGACCATGTATGCTCCCCAAACTTTTATATGTGGTTGAAGGTAAATTTTAGTAAAATGTTCTATTAGGGATACCTTGGATCCAAACTATGAGTTGCATACCTTCTACCCTCCACTATTATGTTAAATTTGAGCATGAAGGTTAGGTTGTCACCATACAATCTGACACAAACCATTTTGCAAAATGCAACATTTTATACTAACCTAATGATGTCCTCCTACCTCTGACCAAACTACCCCAAGCATCCATCACCAAACCCTCAACCATAAAAAATTAATCCATTACTTCTCCTTTCATCGAGGAATCTACCAATTCATCTATCCCCTCCCATCCCCTTAGAACTTATACCATCCCCTCTTCACCTCAACTATTCACCTCTACATTCTCTTACTTGGATAACCTCAACATCACCAAAGTATACCTCTGTAAGTGTGCCTAAATAGTATTTGGCTTAGGGTGATATGACCACAAAACACACACATTAATCTCAATTGAGACCCAAAATCCTCACAAGAAGTATGGCCTTGGATTAATTATACCTAATAAGAAGAAATCCAAATAAACTATTTAATAAGAGACCCCTTCCTCACTAACACCCTCTCCACCTAAGTGTGAGGATGAGGACATCTTCCCACCTAACATTTTTTTTCAACATAATTACCCTCAACCCCTTGACTTATCAAAAGGATGGGGCTCCCAAATCCATCCTTTGATCCATCCTAAAATTGTGGGAGAGGAATCTCCTACCACTAACATGGTTTAGTTCTAGGATGAAAATTTTATTCTCACCTATCTTGGTGCACCTGATTCCTCCATCCACAAATCCTTACCTCTTAAAACCTCAACCATGTTAATGAATCCATTATGGATATTGACATATGCACTTCAAGTAACCCTCATATCATCAAACTAGGCCAATCTCTCACTCCTAAGGAACTATAGGACTTCTCTACCCGCTTCTAGGACTGCAACATTGTATCCACTTGGTTATATGCTAACATGACTAGTATTAACATAGCCATTTCCACCCAAAAAATTATAACCAATCATGAGGCCAAACCTATCAGATAGAAACTTTGTTGAATTCATCCTCACATAACCTTCTTTGTCAAATAAGAGCTTTAATGCCTCCTTTCTATCAACTTCATTCAACCCATTGATTATCCATAGTGGGTTTCAAACATCATGCATGTCACTAAAGCCATAGGGGCACTACGTATCTATGTAGAATTTCATGGCCTCAACCTTACCTACGCAAAGAATGACTTTCATCTACCTAACATTGAATAACTTATTGATCTTACATTAGGCCATGAAATGTTTTCTCTCATGTTTGGATTCATAGGTTATAATCAAATCTTGATTGCCCCTAAAGATAAACATAAGACTACCTTTATCATCCCATTGGGGAATTTCTATTACAGAGTCATGCCCTTCAGTCTTAAGAATTCTAATGCAACCTACCAATGTGTCATGACCTATATTTTCCATGACTTTATTCATACAATCATTGAATATTATGTGGATGGCCTTCTTAGAAAGTCCAAACTTTGTAAAGACCACTTATCCATTCTCAATATTATATTTGAATGACTTATCCATTATCATGTCTACCTCAATCCTAAGAAATGTATTTTTGGGGTATTGTTAGGAAAACTTCTTGGTTTTATCATTTCCCTTTAAAGAATAAAGGTTGATCTCACTAAAATTAAATCCATCCTCAATATGCTACCTCTAACTAATCTTAAATAACTCTACAATTTGTAGGAGAAGATCTAATCCATTCACTACTTCATATCCTAGCTCTTTGATTAGTGTCAATCCTTCTACCACCTCTTTAAAAAGGACATCTCTTTAAATTAGAATGTTAATTATTAAAATACCTTTGATGCACTCAAAGAGTACCTCCTATCTCCACCTGTCCTCACACCTCCTAAGGATGACCAACCTTTCTACTTGTATATCTTTGCCATTGACCATTCCCTAAGGGCAATGCTTACCCATCAAGACAAACAACATAAAGAGCAAGTTGTATATTAAATTAGCCACACCCTTGTATACTATGAAACTTGGTATACACATATTGAGAAACTATTATGGCCCTAGTCTTTGTGGCCACCAAGCTTTGCCACTACCTTAACCATAAAACTTTTGTCATAACCAATATCAACTTACTCAAGTACATGCACTCTAAGCCAAATCAAAACCAATGTATGGTTAAGTGGATCATGATTTTAGCTAAGTTTGACCTTGAGTTACTAAATTAAAAGCCAATTAAGGGGCAAGCCATTGTTGATTAGTTAGATAATGTACCTCCATCAAACATCCAACCTCCTCCTCTTGAATTTCTAGATGAGTCTATCACAAGCCTATCTCAAGCAAATTTCACCAATCATGTAGCCATGTTTTTCAATGGTTATAAATGTTAGCATGGTGGGGAAGATAGTATCATCTTTATCCCCATTATCAATGAACCACTTCCTTTGTCATTTAAACTTGACTTAAAATATACCAACAATGTGGTTGAATATGAAGCCCTAATAATAGGTCTACAAAATGCATTAGCCTTGGGAGTCAAAATAATAAACATCTTTGGTGACTCCTAACTTGTGGTCAATCAAATCAATGGAATTTACCAGTGTAAAAAGGGGATTTTTCAACTATATAGATAATTAATAATAGAACTCTTGACATCATTCTAATACTACCATATCTTCTCTTATTTCTCAAATCTCGTAGGCACCCTCAGACTCCAAACTCTCATTCATTATCCATCACCTCACTGAACCTTCTTACACCAAATAAGACACTCCAACCATCTTTAGTTTGGAGAAGATCCTGACTGACTTATGGTATCAACAAACCTTTGATTACCTTTAACTTAGCATAGTCCCCTCTAGCCTTTATAGGAATACCCACCAAATAGTTTTTTGGAGTACCTCTCATTATACCATTATGGGAGGAATCCTTTATAAATTTAGTCTAGATGGAATATATGAGGGCCACTTTAGTGGACTCATTATGGTTAAGCACATCCTTTGCCTAGGTTATTACTGTCCTAACCCTAACCAAGACTATTGTGACTATGTGAAAAGTGTGTCAAGTGTCAACAACATGCTAATTTACATCACACACCTATCAATAATCTTGATGTTTCCACAAACTTTTAGCCCTTTTGAAAATGGGGTTTGGACCTTATTGATGAAATTAACCCTCACTCTTCATAGCAACATCACTCTATCATCACCATGACCAAATATTTTACAAAATGGGTAGATGTCATTCATCTTATCTCAACAAAAGATGAAAATATTGTTGAATTTATCACCCATCACATCATCTACCACTTTGGTGTTCCCCATAAGATTATCACTGATAATGTTAAATCCTTCAAAAATAAACAAGTTTAGGGCCTTTGTGATGTATTTGGTATTAAACTTAGATTTTTGTCCCCTTATCTCCCACAAGTAAATGGATAATTATAATCCTCTAACGAAACCCTTAAAAACATGGTTACCAAAATGGTTAATGCCTTAGGTTAAGATTGACACTTGCACATCCTTTTTGCCTTATGGGCATATCATATTAGCATCTAAACCCCTATAAGTGATACACATTTTTATCTTGTATTTAAATCTAAGGCTATATTTCTCCTTGAAATCCAAATATAGTCTCTTCACATATCTTTGTATGACCTTATTTTGAAATATGATTATCATCAGGAATGCTTAGCCCAACTTGAGCTACTTGATGAGTGTCATTTGATCGCTCTTTACTAGCTCTATGTCTATCAAGAAGGAATCATGCATGCCTCTAAAAAACACCTAAAA
Organism: Torreya grandis; assembly: GCA_037957365.1. NCBI lineage: Eukaryota > Viridiplantae > Streptophyta > Pinopsida > Cupressales > Taxaceae > Torreya > Torreya grandis. The sequence continues at coordinate 392,987 of JARHVA010008414.1, forward strand.
TTCTAAAAATTCAATATTAAAGATCTTATTCTCAAGTAAAATCAACATGTGACTAATATGGAGAAAAGTAAAAGGGGAAAATTTGTTGTCAATTAGCTTGGACCCTATATAATAACCCATAAGTATGGGTAAAGAGCTTATCATTTATCCTCTCTCAAAGGCAATATAGATCCTAAACCTCTTAATGATTTACATCTACATCCCTTATATTGTTAAATAGGGATCACACTCATCATTTTTATAACTTAATCTTATCCCATACACCCACATTCATCTCCCTTTTTATAGGGGAAACCAACTACAACTAAATCATGTGATTATCTATCACAATCATAGCCTAATATTGAATTATGGGTACCATGGATCTACCCATGGCATGATTCTCATGGTGATTTATATTCCTCTTTAGGATATATTCCCATGGTCATTGTCACCTAAACCCCTTTTCACCTATTAAACCTTCATGTCAACTTAATCTTGCCTTCATAAAGGTAATCCCTTAAGCATATATAATCAAGTCTATGTCAAGTAAAATCAAACCAAAAGAAAAAATTAATATCAAAAATGTCAAAATAACATCATGAGTCATTCTTAACATGTGCATATTACTCCCATGAAGGATTGTTGTTGAAAATACTTAAGCAAAATTGCAAACTATAAGGTGGATTGCTCCCTTAAAGGACAATTATCAATAGCATTTGGACTAACCACTTCCTCAAAGGATGGCCGAGTGAGGAATTTTTCAAAGCTATAAATATTTTGAAAGATTCCCACATCAATCATCTTCCCAAAACCTAAAGAAAATTTATAAATAGCAAAGACCCCTAATCAAAATCAAAAGTAATGAGAAAGTCACAATCAGCTCTCATAAAATCAATAATATTGAAAGGTCACAATCAACTCTCCTAAACATACTTTCCACATAGATCAATATAAAATTCATATATGAGCATAGAATTTTTTGTACTACCTCTTTAGAAGCCTATAAAAGAGGAATGCTAGTCTCACAAAAGGTTCTAGTTTTACCCATTCTTCCCTTGCATATCATATGCATGGGACTATGAGCTAGCATGACACAATATGATCAAGATACCTATTTATCAACCTAATCATGCTAATGTAAAGAATTTGAAAGGATTATTTTCACTAGGCCAATCCAATCTTAGGTTTCATTTTGGTCCTTATCAATGAAGAGGCATCATGTTCCTTTTCTTATCTTTTATTAATCCATGTAGATATACCTATCATGATTCTTACCACTTTCCTAAACATTTAATTTTTTATCCACTTACTTTATGTATTTTCATTACACCTACTCCCATACTTATGTTTTTATCCCCATGATCATAAACAACAAACATCACATTAACAACATAAACATTGTGAACTATGTCCACAAACAACACCATCTATCTATCTATGATCAAAACATAATGCAAACATATCACAATATACCCTAAACATCATCATATCCATTAACCATCATGACATCACATGAGCATATATCATATTGTAAGTATCACTGATTACACCAATCATCATAATAAACACAAACCAAATCAATGAACAAAACATCATGAAACATAGCATATACCATCTACTAATCTACCCATTTAACAAGACCTTACCATAATTCATATTATAAACAACACATAGAATAAACATAAACAAATCCATTATGTTATCCTATGAAATATATACATCAATAACACATTTATGAAAAAAATCATATCATAGTTATTTGTATAGCATCACATACCTACACTCCTAAGTCAACATCTCATAAAGCATACACAAGAAGTCAAACAATCAACCATAAGCATAAACATAAATAAACATGAACATGAATATCATGAACCATCAACATAAATCATCATAATCCATACATCATATACATCAAGTCATCATAAATAATAAATATACCAATGTATCAAAATCTCTCTCAAAAAAATATACATCTCACTGCATGAAACACAGGCCAATATCAAAATAGTGTATATCTATCACTATCAATACAAAAACATATTTGAACATGGTCATGGGGAAATACTACCATTAGATCTACCTATACCAATCCCACTACTATTATCCCCACCTATACCTACACTTGTACCTAGTGGTGGTCCCCTTAGGACCCCTACTTGACCAACTATAGTATCCCATTATCCTTGAGTAGCTATAGATGGCCCACTAACCAAACTAGCTTTGTACTCCCCATACTACATCACCTATGGCAATTGGTCTAACACCATCACCTCATAATATCTGAGCTCTTCCATAGTAACTAGATAGCATGCTTGTGGAACTATGTTTAGTGGCCCTCCTGCTATTGTTGTAGCTACTCTACTCCTCTGTCTTAGTAGGTCCCTTTCTTATGTCACTATCTAAATGGATATCTATGCTTGGTCCCTCTCACCTATAATAATGGAAATCTAGCCTTAAAACATGGTGAGCTAACCCTATAGTGTGGCCAGCTATCCCTATAAAACTTGTATCTATGCCTAGGCTATATCCAATTCCACCCCAACCTGTCCATCATGGCCAACTAGATCTACAACCATTGACATCACCCCTCCATCATCCCCACCAACATCTACAAATACATATATAATTTGGTACCAAACCATGTAACCATATGCATACCTAACATCATCCATAAGTGCCCTAATAGGAAGCTCCTCAAAACCACCATCTAAAACTATTGGAGTAGGCTAGGGCATTGTAACTGAAACTCTAAATATTGCCTCCTATAATAGGGAAATAGAATCAAGATACCTTATACCAAACTAAACTAGTGACATACCCTATCAAATGGAATCAAGTCAACCTTACCCACTTGTCTACCCACTATCTACCTAGAACTCTAAAGGGTGAACGTCTACCTTTTATAACTTGGCCATATAGGAAACTAAATATATGGCTTCTAAGTGATGTATCTAACCACTAATGCATCTAGAGTACCCCTAAACCACTCAACATCATGGGTGCTACCTCCTATACCTTATGCATCCACATCATCCCTCCATCTCATGAACCTAATAGGGAAATTGATCTATGTATATCCTATCCATAATAATCCCAAGGGTCTCAACACTTGAATATGCTCATAAGCCTAGAAATGAAGGACTAGGCCAATTCTGATGCCATATCACATGTGATGCATAAACCCTCACAAATATTTATAGATATGTACAAGAAAAACCAAAACCCAACCAAAAACTATCTTCTCAAGTAATAACTCTACTAGTACACCTAGTAACACATAAATAAACATCCGACTACTCAAATTTAGGATCCCAAATCACATCACCACAATCATGAGCATCATCATGAGTCTCCTTTCCTCTAGGGATATTTCATACAACATTGAGTAACTAAATCCCCTAGTGTGCCATCAGACCTGATCACTCTCATCCCTATATAAATACTTGATAAAACTAGATCACTCCTCCTACTCAATTTGATATATTACCTCTCCACATAGTGGGAGTTGATTGATCCTACATAAATCTTTGGGGAGAATAGTCATCTCCCCAATTGGTAATAAGGTGTTTATATTAGGATCCAATCTCTAAATGGGTTCTGCAACCATGGATGCATCCCTGGGCATGTGTTGATAATGCCTCATCACCCTTAACCCTACCTCCCCCATATGTGTCCAATCCTATGTGTTCATCCCCTTGTGAAGCACAAGGAAGATGTGTAGTATGTAGTCATGCATTTGAATCTACTCTGTGGCCTTCATCATATGAAATAATTGGCTCATTTATTGACACTAGTCTCATCTACCCTAGTTTTTTGACACCTAACCTTTTTCTCTATCACTCCTACCTACCTATTTATCCCAGCTATGTTATTCCCTAATAGTTAAAATTGGCCTATCCATTCATAGCTCCATTACCCTAACCTAATCATAACCCTAAATAGATACCTAAACCATTTCCTTTACTAACCTTAACCCTAAAACACTTACTAGACCTTAAAAGAAACTAACCTATACTACCCAACTACCAATAGTCATGGTGACCATCGATGGTCATAAACACCTATTTTCTAGGGTTTTAACCATCAATGGTCAGACCTGACCATCAATGATCACTATGGGAATTCCATGGCTCAAATGCCCAAACCCTTAGAACTAAAATTACCACTTAAACATGTAAACAAACACCCTAACTAGATAACATACTACCAATCTACCCCAAATCACCCATCTACCCTATCAATTCTTTTTTTTTTACACAAATTTTCCCAAAAACCCCACAAAACCTACATAGGGAATTAAAACCCAAAAAAAGCATCCCCAACATAGTCTTGGCAGTCCAACCAAATTCAAACAACATAAATCAAACCTAGTTACCAAACTCAAGGTACCCCTTACATCATTCCTTAACCTTCATTATGGTCAGATCCCACAAACAACTACCTAGCTACATCCTCATGTTCCCTATATCTCGAGCCCATGTAATCAACCCACATGCCTCTAACCAATAATCAGTCACCACCTCAGTGGTCACCCTCTATGCATAACATTGGAAACTTCATAGCTCAGTCATATAAGTAAGCAAAGTAATAATAGGTAAAAGTGAGTTTTATTTTTTACTTTTGACTATTGTATATTTTTAGGGTTTACCCTAACTATCAATGGTTAGGGTGACCATAGATGGTCACCTTTTGGGGACCCTAACTTTCAATGGTCAAGAAACCCCATTTTCCAATTTTCACCTCAAACTCTAATTCCTAGCACACCTAAACCTGATTTTACTTACTTTTAGAGATTCCCTTCTCCCACTAACCCAACCACCTCATCACCTCCTTATTAGTATAATTTGGTCTATTTGACATGTAATTTTGTGATACTTTTTGCCTAGTCCTTTAACTAAAGAAAAAACATTTCCATGTTGACCTTTTATATTTTATGCCACCTCACTAGGAGTACTTCATACCTTAGATACCTATGAAACTTGACCCATTTGTGTTTTCCATGGGAGCACTTCCTACCTTGGATACCTACCAAAAACACAAAAATCACTTAGGAGACTTGAATTTATGAGTTTTCCCAATTGCCATGCTTATAATCAGTCATGCAATTCACTTGTCACTTGTCCTTCTTAGCATTGACCTTAAAATTTTACCAATGTTGGAAATTTTAATCTTTGCATGATCTTGGCTATCACACATTTTTAGTTGAACTTTATGCAAAAGTTTGTGATTTAAATGCCCAACCTTGTGTCACCAACTCATGACTAATGATATAACATTTACCAAATTCACACCCATTTTAGTTTCACCTTATTGACTCCTAGTTTGAGAGGGAACACCTCCTCTTACTCTTAGGGCAACCAGACCCTTGACCCACACTCCATTTATTTTATAGCTCATTCACATAAATTACACAACAAAAAGGGGGAAATGTAGACACTAGAAATCAACACACCTATGATTATGAATGTTAAAAATCCTTTAAACCTACCTAGGACCCCCTTGGGACTAACCTACACCAATCTAACCTCACTAAACCCATTTTTACTCAATTTCACCAAACTATCTCAACTTGACTTTTAGGACCTTTTTACTTTAGAACCTGACCATTGACAGTCAGGGTGACCATCGATGTTCATCCTTAGGAACCCCTAACTATTGATGGTTAGGATCCACATCTTTACCAAAAGGATGCAAGCTTCACTAACCTCTTTTAAATATAAACTCATCTGATTCTTATTGTGAGCCTTTACATGGATGAATTATATTTAGATGGCCTAGTTACACCTTCACTTTCACCTCTTGCTTATGCTTATAATAGAGAATATTGGGAGGTCAAATCATCTACAATAATTATCAAGAGCTCAAGTGTTTAGGAGTTTTATTTTGTAGGTCAATTAGCATCATCAACATTATCAAGCATCATCAACCATATTATTGAGATCCAACTTACCATCACCTCTCAACCAAGCTCTCAGGTACTATTACTCTATTAAAGTCAAACCAAATTCCACTAATAGGCTAACTACACCAACCACTCACCCAATCAACTTTTGGTAAGATAATTACTCATTTATCAATATTCATTTGCTTTATTCCCATTTTATAATTAGTCTAACCCTTTCCCAACTCCCAAAATACATCTTTTAGATTATGTCATTAAACAATTAATCAAACCCAAAACTTACATAATAACCATTGATAGTTGACTCAATCATCGATGATCTGTTCAACCATTGATGATCAGGCTAACTTTCGATGGTCACCTTAACCATCAATGGTCGCCCTAACACTAATGGTCACCTATGGTGGTAAAAACCAACAAGTTATTTTCACCCACTTACCCCCAACCAATCTTGATTTTATATGTTTCTAATCACTCATAGACCCCTTTTAGATTTTTTGAAGCAAACATTGACTCCTTAGCACTAGTATTAATTAGTTTATCACTAATTTAATCATTTATAGTCTATTTCCTTGATATAAGTCCATTTTTTCTAATTTTGTGAAATTAATTATTTAAAATGTGTGGATTGGCATCCCCTAAGGAAGCTCTTGCTTTCGATATATAGCTATCAATAGGTAATCCACCCAACTATCTATCTAACAAACAAGTTTGATTTAGTTATTTATTATCTATATGTCTTTTTCCCAAGCCAAATAAGATCTCTCATAATCATTTGGATTTAATTTATGCACAAACAAATAGGTTTTTAAACCACACCCATAACAAGTTTATTTTCTCTCTTCCTTAGAACTTAAATAAAAAATTTACATGAAATATGTACACTTCTCCATTATACATTAATTATTTTTCTTTTAAGAAACTAGGATTTTTTTTCTTTATAAGTATTTCATGTCATATTCAAATATTAAATTCCATCAACAAAACTAATTACAAGTAGCATAGTTGGTACAACATTCATAATTTTATCATAGTTAACAAGGGCAAGTATATGGCAGATAGACTCGAGTGGCCTATATTATTGTACACTTATAATAGTCATGTATAGGAATATTATGAGAATATATTTCTAATTTTTAATTATCCCAACTCTTATTTCTTCTTTTTTTCCCTATTAGTTAGTGATCACACTCAACCATGACAAGCTCATAGTAAAAAAAAATTGAATGATCTATGCTTTTGTCAACTTATAGTGGACACTTTTATAAATAGTTTCATATTTTTTATGATCTTAAGCATGCAAAATCACATATTTTACAAATTTTAATGTTTATAAATTTAAAACCATCAATATTAACCTTAGTTTGAGAAGAGTTTTTTTCTTCCTACTGTTTTACAAAAATAACAATTTTTCATATTTAGAAATTATCAAAATCAAAATTGTTTACAATTTTATATCTTTGTCATTATGATATGTTATAATTTTACACGTATTATAACACAAAATTTTATTTTTTATCAAAATAGGGTAAAAAAATAAAACATTAAAAATATTCACATAATATTAGAGAAATAAAAAAAATTCTAAATTCTAAAATAAATGAAGTGGTAGCTCAATATAGGTTAGACTTGGAGAATATGATTCAATATCAAACATAATATAAAAATAAATATGTTTTTGATAAGGTAAGGTGGAAAACTAGGGGATAAATCCTTCACAATAGAAAAAGACAAGAAGGCAAACAAATAAAATATGGCTTCAGAGAGACAATGACACTAGCCAAGAACAACAGACAGAAACAAAACACAAGAAATGAAAAGACCAAAGTCAAAGAGGACTCCCCTTACATAACTATTGATTTGATAAGATCATTAAGTTTCTCATACTCCACGTTGTTAGCATGCCTAGTATTACCCACCACTTCCAGTATAGACATGTTCAGTAGAATTGTATTTCGAATTCCTTTGGTGAAAATCTTCTCTAGCTTCTAAATACGATCCTTCAGGGCCCCAATTTTAGCTTTCCAATCAGTCTCATTCTCAGTACCCTCACCAGCTTCCTCAACATACATTTTCCCCTTATTATCAATATTTCCCCTAGTGTCAACACCATGCTCCTCAGTAACCTCAAAATCCCTAGTATCCTGCTTCCCTCCAATGTCCTCTAAAATTTCTTGGATTTCAAGCTCTTTAGACTCTTCCTCCTGGGTTGATTTTTTTGAAGCACTTTTTGAGTAATCATTCAGTCTGGATTTCGAGGTGGGTTTACTAGCAATCCACCCTGACCTTCACACTCTGGAGGAGAATCCTTCCTTATTAATTTTGGAAGGCTTGTGAGATTTACCACCTTGGCCCCCCGTGGCCCTGCCTGGATTCCTGTGGGTCCCCTCTGTGGTCTCTTTAATATTTTCTTCCTCTTCATCAACCTTTCTCTTCTTACCCTTCTTGCTCACAAAAGAGCCAGGGGTATAAACAAGGATCTTTTTAGGGGTGGAGAAGGAGACATCTTTTGTTTTGGTAGGAGTATGGGAAACCCAGGATTCATAAAAATAAATATGTTTAGTTGGAAACTTTGGTAACATAATAGTCGTTAGTAAAATAAAATAAAAATAAAAATGGGGAAAACTAGTGGAAGAGGACAATAACAATAAAAATAAATCAAAAAATATGAAGAGTTATAAAAATAAGAAGAATTGAAAAAATTATATGTGAAAAAATAAAATAACTATAAAATAAAAAGAATAAAAATCATGAAATTTAGGTAGAATTCTAAAGGAAACTATGAGTAAAAATAAGGTAGCAAAGGTAGAGTGATAAAATACACAAGAATAAAAAATTAAGGTGGTTAGGGATAAAAATATAAAGACACTAGAGGAGGAATAAGAGAATAACAAAGACAAGGAAGAAAATAATAAATAAACGCAATAGGCTATAGAGTAAAACTTGGATATGTATGAGAATTATAAAAAGTAACAAATGAGCAAAATGGTGGTATAAGTAAGTGAAAATGTATCTAATAAAAATATGCACACATTATCAAGTCCATTGAGATTCATGGGAACAACACATCATATCTTATAAATACCATAGGATCCCCTCTTAAGGATCAAATAAATCCTTACTAGATATCAATAAGAAATAATGATCACAGATATTTCCCCCCTGATGACACAAAAAATATAATAGGAAAAAGTAGTGGATATAAGGAAAATTAATATATTAATAATGTAAAACTATGGGATTTCCCACTATAGAGTGATATAATTAACTGAATGACAAGATGTGTGCACATAGAATATGCAATCATGAGGAAAATTAAAGTCCTCATTTCTACATGACATAATTATTAGCTAGATCACACACTACTAGTTGAAAAATAGTTCTAAGATATGGTAGAAAAATTATTAAGATATGTTTATCCCTTATAAGAAGAAACAAAAGAAATTGAAAAAGTGTAGTTGTTACATTTGAGTTGTCTATTATGACACCATTGTCCATGAGTATACTAATTAAAAAGACAAAATTTAGATAAGATGTTGAAAATCTATAAAATATTGAAAGGGATCTATCAATTTTATTTTAATACTCTTTTATCTATCAATTATTGACACAATAAAATAAAAATGAGTTTAATGACATGGAAAATAAAGTCATTGCAACATCTATCAACAATGAAACAAGGCTACAAGAAAAGACCCTATGTGGGTAGAGTGGAAGAAATTATTGATATGGGTGATGAGTATATGGAATAATAATTGGAAAGAGATGAAAATATAATTTAAATGGATGAATATTTAAAAAAATTAAGTATACAATTGGATAATGTGGAGACAACTACTACTAAACATGAGGCCCACTTGCAAACTTTAGAAATTAAGTATTTTCCTCAGGGAAATGCCATAATCCCCTTATAAAATTATACCATTTTTCATTCACTACATATGGATAATTAATTATTTTTAAATTAATATACAATCTAGAAGATCTTGGATGATAATTATAAATATATTTTTTCTTAATGAAGTAAAATGTAAACTAGACATCCTATTTTTGAAGGTGTTGTGTAACACTATCATATAAATACATATAATAAAGTTAAGTGGGACTAATTTGGTATCTCACAATAGGTTCACATATTTCAATTTTTTAATCATGTTTCCAACCCTTAAAAATATTTTTGAGAGTTAGATACTTATAAGATAGATGAATTTTTAAAGTATTCCTACCATCATTATTCATTATATTTGTCTCAAGGATGATACATGATTTCAATACTATGGTAAGTGTTAGGATGATTATTAATTTAATTTAAATGATTAATTATATAAATAATATATTATACTTTAATTTTTTGACATAAACATTGATGATTTTTAGAAAAATAGAGTATTATTATGTCTAGACTATGAAACATTCTAAGGCACTTCATATCACCTCAAATATGTCTAGATAGAGATGATGCATGCCCTCTAAACATGTCATTTGTATATATGTGTTTTAATTTTATATTTAATCCAAATTATTTTAATATTTAATATATTACTAGAATAGTCTAAGAGTGTACCAAGAGTACATATGAGAGTGAAGGTGATATATAGTAAAGAGATATATTGTAAGAGTGAGTAAGGAGGTATAAAAATAAAGAGTATGGAGTATTATAACATAAAAATACATATGAATTAAAAAAGTTATTTAAAATTTCATATTTTATGTATCTTATATGCATAAAATATATGACCTCATTATTTTTTATTTATAAATAATTAGAACAATAATATTTTAATACCATGTGGTTATTCTTCTTTGTGTAACATCAACTCTACTCAAAGTATCTAGAATATAATAAATTTATACCTAGTACTAAATTTATGTCAACTTCATATATAGTAACTTGTATTTGTAAATGGTATGGTACCTACTAATCATGTAAGAAAGTATATATTTAGCTAAAAATTGTTGGAATAAAGTGAGTTCATATTTTTAATTTGTAAAAAAATTAAAGATATATAAAGTGTAAGTAAATGAAAAATAAATAAACCATTTGTGATTTATACATAAAAGATATTTGATCAATGAGAGATATTTATGGTGATAAAATTAGATGTACTTCCCCTAAAACTAGATGATTTACATGATACATGTCTATCCAACATGATGACAAAACATGTAAACATCAATAACCTCTAGTTTTTTGTCATCTCAGGGAAAAAATGAATTTGTTCAGAATGAGGATGGTTAATTTTTAGATATTAAATTCTCAATTTTATCTTGAAAATGGGTAGTAAAATCATGAAATGATATCAAAATATCATGGTAGGATATGGTTTTATCAAGCCATGGGGTGGAATAATCTTGACAAAATTGTATATGATTATAGTCATGAACATGATTTTTTCATTTATATTTGTATATTAGGTTTATTTATATCATCATTAAATCAATAATGTATGAAGTGTGTGTGTGTGTGTGTGTGTGTGTGTGTGTGTGTGTGTGTGTGTGTGTGTGTGTGTGTGTGTGTGTGTGTGTGTGTGTGTGTGTGTGTAGATTTGGGTGAGTCAGATAGACCATTTATCCTATAGGATTGAGTGTAGGGGTTGAGGATCATGTGGATGTTTCCAGATTGGGCTATGCGATCCTATAATATATTATACCATATGATATAAATTTTTTTATAGAACTAAAAAAGAGGTTTAAAATGTCACATGTATGTTATGTATATAAATTGGAGAGGTCATTGTGACCTTATATATGTGTGTATTATTTTACAAATCCTAATTAGAGGGTTGAGCTTATTAAAATAAGACATCATATGGATTATCAAAGAAATGACACATGGTGTGTATTTTTTAACATGAAAGTTATATATTTGGTATTTTTTGAGTGATATATTTATGGGTGACATGCCAAGATTTTTAAAGTGACTCATTATAAATTAAGCTTCATTAGTGGTTGTATAGATTAGTGACATGGCATTTTCATATAGGACATAGGTTACAATTTATAAAATATGAGTATTGCATAAAATATTATTGGAGTGATTCATGTTGGCCCATTTGTACCAAGATTTAAATATAATAAATTATGAGGGACACTATGGAATTATAGTGTTAGGGACCTTATTATAGGTATGGGAATAAAAGCACTTATTGTTTACCATGACCATTGGTGTTTTACCATATATTTGTGATAGAGGTAGCCAATATGTAGTGATATGGGTTAAAATACCCATGATGATTCCTTAAGAGGGTGATAGCACCAAATGTTACAAAATTTTATATGAGATATATAGGAATATAATTCTATTAGGACATTATTCAAGACACCTTTTTTGGATTGGAGATGTGACTCACATACAATGTTTCCATGTTAATTAATGGTAATGATATTGGTTTATAGGTGTTGTGGATAGATATCAATTTTAAAAAGTAACAAAACATTAGAGTATTTGATGTTTAAGAACCATATCCATATTATCAAGGTGGATCTCCTAGATATGTTTCTTAAGGATAGGGATAGAGAGCCATGGAGGCAATCTTAGATGATATATATTGATAATGGTTAATCAAATTAACTTGTCATTAATATCAATGAAAATAATTCTAAAGATAAAAATGAATTGATAAAATGGTGGGATGAGACACATCCAATACTATTATTCTTACTGAGATTTATATATCTAAGAGATTATGAGGCTATGTATGAGGATGCACCCCTCATGGAGGAAACTAGTAATTATAGAGGTGAATCCATGGTTCTAATAACATAAGGGGTTGATTAGAACATGGATGATCTAAGTAAATATATGGGATTTACATTTTTAATATTTGTGATTTTAATTTCATTGATTAAATATTTTCCATCATATTTTTTGTGTTATCAAATTCTAACAACTAAATTAGTATGACTAAGAATTAAAAACATTAATTTACATGGGATATCCATAAGGATGTGTTTAGTTTGATATATAATATATTTAAATTCCAAAAAATATGCATCCTTATTTGATTTACTAAATAGAGTGAGATAATCATATCTACCATAAGATACCATGATAAAAGAGTTAGAGGCCGAGGGGCCTCATATTCAAGCCTAGGAGCATAAGAAAGAGGAATATGTAGGAGCCATGCTGTCCCTAATAGTGAATGATGTGACATTATAGGACATTCTAGTATAGTATGTGGTTTTAAAAAAATAAATTTGGAGGTGATGGTAGAGTTTGGTTGAATCTTGGAGAGTGACCAGATGTTTCCATACATGATTTTAGGATTATAAAAGGGTATCACTCCCCTCCACATGGAATGTGACATGTAAGTTCCATGGAACCTATTTTTTTATTTTTAAAATGTAAATCTTAGATCTTTATTATATATAAATTCTCTTCTTTATATTTGTTTTAATCTATATTTTTCTATTTTTCCATATGGCTTTACATGTTTTAATTGTTGGACTAATACATGTTTTTAACAATGTATGAATGTTTTTGAAATATATGTTGTATAATACATGATGAATAATAAGTAACAAACAATGATATATAGTGTTACATTACATTAAAATTTTATTTTCTAAATAAATGAATAATATGATAAAATATAGAAGTATCAAAATAAATTATGTTCCAAAGCAGTGACTTTCCCATATCATTGATATGAGGTAAATATAGTAAATCATGATTTTATAAACCATAATAAATATCTTTGATGTGTTGATAAATATCATCAAGTTCAAATTAATTTAGATATCTATTGTCCCCCAAAAATATCACTCATTTTTGGGACAACATTTGAACTATTTTGGTCCTACAGACCAAAATTGTCTCTTCCCTTTCTGAAATTTGTCCTGGGCATTCAAATTCCTCATTTTTCAAACTTCTCAAGAATATAAAGACTCTACAGGCTAAGTTTAATGGGCTTTACAGGTTGATTTCTACAGACTTGGTTTCTACAAACTCTGTAGGATTGGTTCAGTGCCTTGGTTCAATCAAAAATCTCCATTAGCAATCATCTAAGCAAAAAAGGCTTAAACCTTTGAACCATTGAACCACTTTGGTTCAAAGGTTCAATGAGTTCAAAGTTAAAAAGGTTCAACACTTTTGGTTTAATAGTGGGTTCAATCAAAGGAATGGTTCAATGGCTTGGTTCAACACTTTGTTTAACTCGGGTGGTTCATCCGCTTTGTTTCAATGCTTTGGTTCATCCTTTGGTTTAATCAAATGGTTTGTCAATTAGTTCAAGGCTTTGTTTAAACTGTTGAACCAAAATTTTGGTTCAATGGTTGGTTTAATGTCTTTTAGTTTAAAGGTGGGTTCAATCAAGCAGTTTAATGCTTTGGTTCAACACTTTGGTTCATCCGCTTAGTTCAATAGTTTGGTTCAAATGCTTCAATTCATTTGATTAGTTCATCAGCTTGAACAATTTTGGTTCAAATCTTGGTTCATCAGCTTGGTTCAATGGAGTGGTTCAATGGATTGGTTCAATGTTTCATTCATTCAAATGGTTCAACAGCTTGGCTCAACCAAGCGGTTCACTCAGATGGTTCAAAAGAATGATTCAATGTAAAAGTTCAAAAAGCCTCCCAAAGGACAAGTGCCCTTGCAAAGGGCACTTGGTTGACAAAAATACCCTTTAGAAGGGTTATTTTCAAAGAAGATAGTTAAGGTAAATTCCTTCAGAATTGTGTTTAAGGCAAACAAAGGCATAATTCTTTTGGATGTTTTTCCAAAGGAATTCCTTTGAAAAAAAGTCCGAAAGAATTTAGAGAAGCTACGGGCAGAAAGTTCAAAGAAATTTCCAAGGAGACAAATCAATTCCATGGACTTTTTGTCTGTGGGAAATTTTCCATAGACTTTTTGTCTATGGGAAAATGCCTGCGGAGAAAGCATGGGGAAAATACCCACAAAGAAAGCCCCAAAAGCAGTCTGCAAGAAAGCCACAAATAAAAGTCCTACGAAGGACTCTAAAGGGTAGGTGCCCTTATAAGGGACTCTTGGCTACCAACTTAAATGACATTTCCTCAAAGTTGAAGGGTCTCCTTCCCTTCAGGAGAAGGTGAACAAATGAACCAAGATAAAAGCCTGACAGAATCCCGCAGATGTTGCCAAGTGTCATCTTCCAAGCCTCATTTCATTTTGTTTCTAAGAGCCACAAAAGCCACCACATTCCCTTTGTAAGTTAAGAGAAACATGCCAAGTGGCATCATCTACATGAATCCAAATGATTTCCACATAGTTCTATAGTGTTTCTAAAATGTGATGGAAGCTGACACGTGTCATCTTCCACAAGACATTCAAAAGGCATCCAGTGCTTCTACAAGTTCAATGGGTGCTACCACGTGTCCTTCATCAAAGTCATAGTGGATGTTGCCATGTTTCATCCATTGAGACACAATATCAAAATAGGAAAGTCGAAGAAGGACCAAGGGGTGATGCACCTGAAGATGTCAAATTCAAGACAGTGAACTAGCCATTGATCCTTGTAATCTACAAACTCATATGCATTCACAGGCTTTAAGGCCAAGCCCAGCAAAAAGAGACTAAAGAATAGAATAGCAAATTGAATCCAAGACCTGATTCAATTATCTAGAAAAGGAGGAATGATGAAGGAAAGATCAGATCACCAGGTGGACATTGAAAGTTGTAAACTTTCAATAGCATGACTTGTTTCTCTACATTGAGAAAAACAAATGGGTAGATGCCCCCAATTTCCAGCCTATCTTCCTAACAGTTTTCAATGCAACATGATGTGTTACTATTCTCGAGTCCTTCTTGAAGAGGATATATAAGGGACTCTCTTTTATTGTAAATATATCTCTTTTTGACAATCAGAATGAAACTCTACCCAAATTGAAAGGCATTACTGAGACTTTGAGCTCAGTTTGTTGATCATATTTTGTTATTAGAATAAGAAAGCAAGTGATTTTTCAGACTTTATGTTGTGATATCTTTGTTGTTGAGGAATATGTTCTTGTCTTTTTCCTTAATATATCTTGTGTTCTTTTAATACAACAAGTAGAATTAGTGACAGTAGTCAGGAAGGTGTCTTGAAGAGTCAATTGTGGAGAGACTTTGTGCCCCCATAATTGTCTTTAGTGTGTTTTCTTTTCATTTTTGTGTAAAGGACTTTGGGATGACTTTGTGCCCTCATTTTCCTTTGTATCTTACTCTTGAGCAATTTAGGTGGAGACTTTGTGTTGTATCTCGATTTGCTGGTTATTACGCCATTTGCTACATTTTGTTGTTATTACTGGAAGTATTCTTGTGGTTTGCTAAATAGTACTTCTGAAAGAAGAGGAGTGTTGTATGTCATTTCCCTTGAGTTTTTCATTTGATCCACATGCATCCTCTTTGAAAAAAGAGAGATGGATGGTTTGTCCTACCCTTGAGTATTATTTTCTATATATATATATATATATATATATATATATATATATATGTACACACACACATATATAAATATCATACTTATATGGAACCTCCCCTTGATGAGAGGAGAGATCAGTCCCCTTTCGATGTGGTAAACCTACACATTTGGATGACTAATTTTCCTACTTTGGCTGATCAGACCTATTTTGTTTATCAGTACATTGATCAACAAAATATTTAACCAATAGTTTTTGGCAACTTCACTGGGGACATAATATCCATTATCCATTTATAATCTATCCATTCACCTTGACACTAACAAGGAAAGAATGCACAGTTTAAAGCCTCAAGCTGCAAACAAAAGCAAGGTCAATTCTTTTCAAATTTTTGTTTCACAATCTGGCAGATTCAAGGTATACACAAAGCTAAAGGGCTAAAGGTATTATTGACCCTATATTTGAGTTGGTACAACAAAGTGATGTTGATTTATTTCCTTCACCATCTCATCTCCAATGAACCAAGAGCTTTCCTCTTACTAAAGTCAGATCTCCATTGCCAGACAAAGTATATACTTCTATTGTTGATAAAGCTTTGCCAATAATTACCCCTCTAAGATTTTTTATTCCTCCTTTTCATAATCTTACAATGGTAGTTCAAGGCCCCTAGGGTAATGCTTTTGGTCCTCTTAATCTTACTCCACCTCTACATGAGCTTCCACATAGTTCAAGGAAGAATTTCCCCAAATTCTATGGTGACGAGAAAGTTCATCCTGATGAACACATTGCAGCCTTCAGCATAGCTTATGGAGTAATCAAAGTAGAATGTGAAAATTTAGCAGTCAAGCTTTTTATGGAGACACTACAAGATGCTACTACAGATTGGTTTTATCATCTATAGGCTTGGTCAGTAACCGATTGGAATACTCTCAAATATAAGTTTGAAGCCAGATTCAAACCTGCAAAAGATGCACATGCACTTCTAGCTCAACTTACATAGATGAAGAAAGAGCCTCATGAACCAATGAGAGACTTCATAGCCAAATTAAATAAACTGAGGAACATAATTCTTATAATTTCTTGACCTACAACTAAGAATCTCAAATGCGTCTTCATTAATTCTTAGTTACTTGAAGTCAATTTTGTTTTGAGACGTGATGGTCAAATAGATCTTGCTTCAACTCAAATTTTGGCCACTGAGGTAGAAGATGATCTCATCTTAGTAGGGAAGATAAGAAGAGATCCAAATAGAAATAGATCCTCATCATTTTCTAAATATGCATCTACAAGCACCACTGATCCAATGGTGTAAAAGCTAGAAAATGAAGTGCTAGCCTTGAAAAAGCAAATGGTGCAAGGAATGTTTTTTTCTCCTTCATATAGAGATATGCCAAGAAGGACATTTCTAAATCAGTCATATCAGGGCAATGCTACCAGGAATCAAGGGCAATAAAATCACCTTCCTCCCCCATAAGGGAAACTTGCCCTTGAAGCTCCTCCAACCAACTCAGTAGTTGGATTTTTGGAAATAGAACATGCTTTCTCTTTCCAACCTAAGTTTGAGCAAGAAAATGATGTTGATCTATTCACAAAGAATCAATAAGAATTAGCTGGTGACTCCCACATTAGTTTCTTGAACTACCAAGATGAACCTAGAAGTAAAGGAGAAGCTATTGATGGATCATATGTAGTGTTTACTAGGTCTAAGAACTAATCAATCTAGCAATCTAATAAAGGGAAGACATTGGAACAACCTCAACAAAAAATTACAATTGCTAAGTGTGGAACCACTCTACCTTTTCAGTCAAAGGATCTAGTGATCACCTAAAATGTAAGTACATCAATTTCACCTTCACCTTCTACTCCCATTTCACAACCTATCCCTCCTCCCATCCCTCCTAAAACCCAAAAGGTTGAAATACCTTCTTCTATTCCTGGTCCAATTCAGCCATTTGACATAATTGATCATGTCAAAAAGACAAAAATACAAATGTCTGAGTTTGAATACTTGCAGTCCAATCCTGATCAATTGGATAGGTTGGTCCAATGTGTCAAGAACCAAACCATCCCTATAAGACAAGAAGTTAAGAAAATAATTCATGATTCCCCAAAGAACATGCCCATTCTAAATAATCTTGCCATTACTCCTCTAGTTTCCCCTAGGAGAATAAAACCTTTCTATGTTTCCCTATTAATAAATGGTTATCAGCTCAACAATTGCATCATTGATTCTGGGGCATCTAAAAATGTCATGCCTACTAAAGTAGCTGAGTCTCTAGGTCTCACATTGACCAAAACATTTGGGATATGTTTCTCCATGGAGAACAAGCAAGTACCATTGCTGGGGCAAATCAAATATGCCTAATTTGCATTTGCAGCCTTTTCAGGCAAGAGAATCAAGATGATTATATTGGTGGCTGATGTCTTAGCATCCTATGGAATTTTGCTTGGATGAAATTTTTGTAAGGACATGGGAAGAGAACTAAGCATGGACCTATTTGAAGCAAGTATCCCTATCCAAGATGTAATGAAGAGATTGCTCCCTGAAAAGGAAGCAAAATATGTGGTCACCAAAACATCAGCCCCTGTAGCACAAATTCTATTTGAGTCTTCAGGTAGGGGTAATTATTTCTTTACCATAGAGGATGTTCATGTTTCTATAGATGAAATTCCTATAGCTAACAATCTAGGAATTGATCCAAACAAGACTTTAGGATAATTGGTAGAGCACAGTACAAGTAAGGAAGGATCTTCCATCTCTAATGAAGAGAAATCTGATAGGAGATTAGCTTTAGATGATGCTTTGATTCGAAAATCTAATGGCAAAAATTTTTCCACCAATGATGGAGTTGGGACTATTTTGATATCTCCTTAAGGAGATATTCTTCCTTCATGCAATTTTCAAGTTAGCAACACCAACAACATAGCTAGATGTGAATCTCTATTGCTCAGATTAAAGATTGCTCAAGATGAAGAAATCAAACTCCTTCACATCAAAGGAGATGTTAAGTTGATAATTTGTCAGGAGTTTGATATGGATAATCCAATCATATGCTAGATTGAACCAGAAGAACAACTAATTATGGTAATGGACCATACTGCTACAAATCAAAATCAGGCAAAAGAACCCTTTATAGGGAGAACAAGGAGTTCAGTTTTTAGTTTGAAGCCCATGTCCTACCACGGAGCAAAAAAGAAGAAAAGACCAAGAGGAAGATGCAAAAAATTGGTTTCCTAGTGGAGAGCTCCATTTGCCCATCACCATTTCTAGGGGGAAAATGTTTTCCTACTAGTTTACCAAAATGGCACACTATTTTCACTATCTCTCAAGAAGCAACATCTGAAACACTTCAACTCTTTAAGTATCAGATCATTGCATCTGTATATATGTATATTTGTATAGTTTTTAATTCTATTTTATTTTGTTTACTTCCATTTTTAATGCCTTCCATTTCTGGGTAACATGACTCTGTAACCCAATGGTACACATGAAGACACTAGAGATTTTGGATTCTACTCCCTTCAATTCTTTTTACAATTGATGGAAGTTCCCCAACTGGAGCCAGCTATTGTCCCCCAAAAATATCACTCATTTTTGGGACAACATTTGAACTATTTTGGTCCTACAAACCAAAATTTTCTCTTCCCTTTTTGAAATTTGTCCTGGGTGTTCAAATTCCTCAATTTTCAAACTTCTCAGGAATCTACAGACTTTACAAGCCAAGTTCAATGGGCTTTATAGGTTGATTTCTATGAACTCTATAGGATTGGTTCAGTGCCTTGGTTTAATAAAAAATCTCCATCAGCAAGCATCTAAGCAAAGAAGGCTTGAACCATTGAAACATTGAAACACTTTGGTTTAAAGGTTCAATGAGTTTGAAGTTTAAAAGGTTCAACACTTTTGGTTTAACGGTGGGTTCAATCAAAGGAACAGTTCAATGGCTTGGTTCAACCAAGTAGTTCAATGCTTTGTTTCACTCAAGTGGTTCATCCACTTTGTTTCAACACTTTGGTTCATCCTTTGGTTCAATCAAATGGTTCATCAGTCGGTTCAAGGCTTCATTTAAACCGTTAAACAAAAAATTGGTTCAATGGTTGGTTCAACATCTTTTGGTTCAAAGGCAAGTTCAAACAAATGGTTCAAAGGCGGGTTCAATCAAGTGGTTCAATGCTTTGGTTCAAAGCTTTGGTTCATCTACTCAGTTCAACAGTTTGGTTTAAATGCTTTGGTTCATTTGATTGGTTCATTAGCTTGAACCATTTTGGTTCAAAGCTTGGTTAATTGGCTTGGTTCAATGGAGTGGTTCAAAAGATTGGCTCAACGTTTGGTTCAATCAAATGGTTCAATGGCTTGGTTCAACTAAGTGGTTCACTCAAATGATTCAAAGGAGAGATTTAATGTAAAATTTTAAAAATCCTCCCGAAGGACAAGTGCCCTTGCGGAGGGCACTTGGTCAACAAAAATACCCTTTAGAAGGGTCATTTTCAAAGAAGACAGTTAAGGTAAATTCCTTCAAAAATTTTTTAAGGTAAAAAAAGGCATAATTCTTTCAGACTTATCTAAAGGAATTCCTTCGGACAAAAAGTCTAAAAGAATTCAGAGAAGCTGTGGGTAGAAAGCTTGAAGAAATTTCCAAGGAGACAAATCAATTCCATAGACTTTTTGTCCATGAGAAAATGCCCACAGAGAAAGCCTAGGGAAAATACCCACAGAGAAAGCCCAAGAAACAGTCCACAAGAAAGCTATAAATAAAAGGCCTCTAAAGGACCCTAAAGGGTAGGAGCCCTTACGGGGGACTCTCAATCGCCAACTTAAAGGACATTTCCTCAAAGTCGAAGGGTCACCTTCCCTTCAAGAGAAGGAAAATAAATGGACTAAGATAAAAGCCTGACAGGATCCCATGGATGTTGCCAAGTGTCATCTTCTGAGCCTCATTTCATTTTGTTTCTAAGAGCCATAGAAGCCACCATGTGTCCTTTTTAAGTTAAGTGGAACATGCCAAGTGGCATCATCTGCATGAATCCAAATGAGTTTTGCATAATTCTATAGTGTTTCTAAAATGAGACAAAAGTCGACATGTGTCATCTTCCACAGGACATTCAAAAGGTGTCCAAAGCTTCTACAAGTTCAACGGATGCTACCACATGTCCATCAAAGTCATAGTAGATGTTTTCATGTGTCATCCATTGAGACACAATATCAAAATAGGAAAGCCAAAGAAGGACCAAGGGGTGACGCACCCAAAGATGTCAAATTCAAGATAGTGAACTAGCCATTGATCCTTATAATCTACAAACCTAAATGCATTCATAGGCTTTAAGGCCAAGGCTAGTAGAAAGTGACTAAATAATAGAACAACAAACTGAATCTAGGACCCAATTCAATTAACCAGAAAAGGAGGAATGATGAAGGAAGGATCAGATCACCAAGTGGACATTGAAAGTTACAAAATTTCATTTGCGTGACTTGTTTCTCTACATTGAGAAAAACAAATGAGTAGATGCCCCTAATTTCCAGCTTATCTTCCTAATAGTTTTCAATGCAACATGACGTGTTACTATTCTTGAGTCCTTCTTGAAGAGGCTATATAAGGGACTCTCATTTATTATAAATATATCTCTTTTTGACAATTAGAATGAAACTCTACCCAAATTGAAAGGCATTATTGAGACTTTGAGCTCAGTTTGTTGATCATATTTTGTTATTGGAATAAGACAACAAGTGATTTTTTAGACTTTGTGCTGTGATATCTTTGTTATTGAGGAAACTATTCTTATGTCTTTTTCCTTAATATATCTTCTATTCCTTTAATTCAACAAACAAAATTAGTGACAGTAGTCAGGAAGGTGTCTTGAAGATTCAATTTTGGAGTGACTTTTTGCCCCCATAATTGCTTTTAGTGTGTTTTCTTTTCATTTCTATGTAAAGGACCTTGGGATGACTTTGTGCCCTCATTGTCCTTTGTATCTTACTCTTGAGCAATTCAGGTGGAGACTTTGTGTTGCATCTCAATTTGCTGGTTATTACGTCCTTTTCTACATTTTGCTATTACTACCAGGAGTATTCTTATGGTTTTTTGAATAGTACTTCTAAAAGAAGAGGAGTGTTATATGTCATTTCCCTTGAGTTTTTCCTTTGATCCACATGCATCATCTCTAAAAAGAGAGAGATGGATGGTTTGTCCTACACTTGAGTATTATTTTTTGTATATATATATATATATATATATATATATATATATATATATATATATCATACCTATAGGGAACCTCCCCTTGATGAGAGGAGAGATCAGTCCCCTTTCGATTTGGTAAACCTACACATTTGGATGACTAATCTTCCTACTTTGGCTGATCAGACCTATTTTGTTTATCAGTACATTGATCGACAAAATATTCAACCAACAATATCCATCATGATATGGTTGTTAAATTTCAATCATTGTTTATATATGTGGTTATTGGGCATTCCTTATTTGGGTACCCATTTAAAATAATAATTAATAATTATATTTAAATTATGCCACCTTGTGGTGTATCAAAATTTTTATTGATTATATTTTATCCCATTGAAATGTTATGATATCATATTTATATTATATTCAACATGTATTTTTGGATAAAATTATCTTTCAAATATGGAAGAACACAAATAATGATAATTTTAACAAGGCTATTTTGGATGATTTTTTTATAACTAATAGAATTAATGTGTTATCTAATTTTATGCTCCATATCCAATTTCAATCTAATAAAGTATTTCTAGAGATTTACCACTTTTATACCCCACTTTATTGTTAGGTTAATATCCCCTATGTATTTATGGAGCCCTTCCAAACCCCCCATACCATTGGTATTCCCCATGGGAACATATTCATGGGTCATGAAAGAGGAACCAATCACTAAAAATATTTTTCACTATCTCTATAGAGACATATACCACATTTTGATTTGGGTTCTAAAATTAGTGGTGAGGGAGATGGTAGTGGTAGTGGTTAGGGTGGAAAATTTTGTGACACTAAATGGGATGATGTAATGGTATAAATAGTGTGTTTTCCATAATATACCAATGGAAATTTACTCATTTGGATATTTATATTTCTACTACAAAGATAAATAATTCTAAAGATACATATAAATAAAAAGAAGTAAATGATTAGGGCCATGTACTTGATATTACATACTATCTAGCCAGTAGAATATAGGGTTGTTAAGGGGATAATCCCAATGCCCCTCCACTACATATGCATCCATATATAATAAATTATCCTACTATTTAGTGATTTATTTTTAGTGGTTTGTATTTATAACTCCTTGTTTCACCTTTTTGATTGAAAAATATCTCAAATTTTATTAAGTTGATGATGTAATTTCTTAGCCTTGGATGATGTGACTCTTGGTGTGTGACTTATTCTAATAAAATTTTTATGAATATCATATGTATGATATTTTAATATTAATATAATTCTAAAATATTTAAATAAAAACATGTACTAGTGTTTACTAGAGGGGGTTTCTTTCATCTAATGTAACCATGAATTTCCAAGTGTAGAGTTATATTTATCGGTAGTAAGAATTGCATAAAATGGTGTATAAATAGTCATATGGACAAATTTAATAGGTAATAAAATATATCCCATTGCTTTTTATTCAAGGTAAGAAAATCAATAAATAGATAGAGACACATTATTTAAATCATATGGGTTAAATCCAATGGTAGTAATGAATTCACTTATACAAGTATCAAATTATGCCTTATTATCAATAATTAAATGATGTAATTTATTTCCTTCCATAAATAAATTAATAATTAATGTTTCATCATAGGATACATGTGTTGATATAATTTATTTGGATACCCTAATTGTAATTCCTTGATGACTAGGATGATCCAACTTAGGAGATTATATATTATTGTAAACCATGATTACAAGATAGGGTTAGTTTCTTTTGTTAATATTAAAGATAAAACAAGTTCACAAAACCTAACTTATCTATAATTATTACTTATATTTGGAAAGGTATAACCAATAAAAACAAATATAAATCACTCTAAAGACCAATACCTTCCTCATAGATGTCATTAGCTATCCAACAC
This sequence comes from Torreya grandis, assembly GCA_037957365.1. NCBI lineage: Eukaryota > Viridiplantae > Streptophyta > Pinopsida > Cupressales > Taxaceae > Torreya > Torreya grandis. The sequence continues at coordinate 417,328 of JARHVA010008414.1, forward strand.
ACATATGTGGTTATGCCCAGATGTAGAGCTCAAAGTATTTGTCAATGCCATAATGTAAAATCCATAAACATCTCTCTAACCACTACAAAAAATGGTTTTTGGACTAATTGGAAGAAAAGGGGTGAATCTCATGAGGGATTTATATAGAGTTTATTTACACAAAAATATTATTAAAAGGTATATGGTGATCCTTCTATTTATACATTTGTTAGATGGATTGTGACAATTAGATTAAGATCAAGATGAGTGGCCATAATTAAATTTAATTTTAGAGGTTCAAAAAAATTAATATTTTGGAAATATGTTACATTAATGAGGCATGGTTTTCCTTAATCATGATATTTATTTTCATTAATGTTTAGTACTTGCCAACTTTTTGGATGATGTCATGATCTGGATATGTGTTGAGTTTTTTAATATGAAATAGTTAGATATTAGCCAATTTATATGTATTTTACATTTATCCATTTTATTTTATTTGTTAGGTTAATTAATCCTAATTATATTTTGGGTGATTTATGTAATATCAAAATTTAAATATTTGTTCTAGTAAATTGCCCCAAAATGTTGCTTGTAAAGTGGCAATTTGACTACATTGATTTAAATGACATTCATAGTTGGTTACAGTGCATTACCTCAATTGTGGATGCACCAATATTTTTTTTAATTTTCACATTACATGTGTGGATAAATTAGAGTGTTTCAATGGTATTTGGTATATTTTGTGCATTATTGTGGGAAGTCATTTTGACTTGTAATTTCAACACATAAGTGGTAAAAATTATATGTCTACATTTTCCCATTATTTAAAAGGGTTTGATGATAAATTTAGATTAAGTGAATTATTTTAAAATAATATTAAGGTCACATAAAATGATCAAAATTAAAATAAATGATTTTGTTCCCACTTTTGTTGAATTTACTTGATTCACAAAAAAAAAAAAACAAGCTCACGAATATGCCCCAAATAATGTTTGGAAGGCCCAAGATGCCCCCTCAAGGGTATGGAAGAACAAAATATTTGGATGGAAAAGACATATAAAATAATAAAATGACACGTGTTTAATTAAAACAGGTCTAAAAAAATACTAGTTTGATTAAAACAATATGAAAAGTAGCCAAATGAGTCAACAATAGGCCTCTTGGGAAGAAAAAAGAAGCATACTAGGGGCAAGGGGTAAAATTTTAAAAATTATACATATACATTTACATCTAAGGGTGAAAATAATTAATTTTCACCCTTCCCCTTTTGAAATTTGGAGCTTTGAATTTTCACACAATAGGAGTGAATAAAATGGCACGTATTCTACATCACAAGCACCTTAGTGAGCTAGTGTGAAAGTAATAGGGACTAGGAAGGAGTGGGGCATTAATAAGTATTTTCATTTTTGGTCAAAATTATCATTAATGTAATTTAATGCCCCTTAAAAATTGATGGATCAGTGAACTCACCATTTTCAAAAAATTAAAATGGTGAGGTCACTCAAGTAAATAGTGATATCACTAGTCCAATGGTGAGGCTATGACTGATAAATTTATATCATTAAAATAATTGGAAATAATTTAATGATAAGGTCATGCTTTTGGGAATAAGTCTATATAAATGGTGAATATTCTAATAAAATAGTGATATTTCCTTTTTAGGTGGAAATTGCCCAAAATGGAAAACATATTAAACAACTGGATTGGCATGCTAATCAACGAGAACATCATACTAAATAATGAACTCATATAAATATGGAAATAATTCAAATAAATTATATAAAATGGTGGGAACATCCTAAAAAATTTTGGGAACACTTTACAAAATTTTGAGATTTCTAAGAAAATGGTGATATCACCTAAAGGTAGATGGAGTCAATTAAAAGAAGAGGTTAATTAGGCAATAAGAATAAATTGATAAGTCTAAAATTAGAAGAAAGTAGTAATATTGATCAATTTGAATAAATAAATGAAGTATAATTGACTTATTTTGTGATATGTCAGTGTGAGTGGAGGTCATGACAACATGTGAGCAAGAGTCATGAGTGTTACGTCATCCTAGAGTTATGACCAAGGAGATAGATGCATTATTAAAGATGGTTTAACTACTACATGTTGCATGGATGCTATTGATTCAAGTTGATAGAGCCTATTTGTTAGTGTTAACTAAGTATTGGCATTTTATGATGTTTACCTTCCACCTTCTAATAGATGAAGCCAAAATCACTCTTGAGGATGTGTGGGGGATTTTTTAGCAAGGTCCTAGGATCCATTGGATGTGGCATGATAAGATAACCATGATGGAGGATTTGTTTGGATTCATGAAAATTATGATTGAGTGTGGGTTCATTGATATCATTGCCTTAGAGGACCTATCTTTTCCACTAAATATCATACTCAAGTGGGGTGGTGATGGAGCCATGGAAAAAAAAAATAGGGGATAGAGGATAGGGATAGGCATTAGTATTAGTAATAATATATGATCCTCCTCTATCATCACCCTAGGAATTAATACCTAGAGAGGTGGTGATTTTTATGTAAATTGTCAATGGCCTCTTCTTGCCTAACAAGAGTGGTCAATTCCTGTAGATTGGAATGATAGGAATAATACATGATGTGTTATATTTGACCTTTTATTTTTCATGAAGCCCTATGTTATTATCTTAGTTGTATGATGACATTCACATGATAGCCTACAAGATTAGCATGAGCATTGAGCTAAGTAAATTGATACATATCTAGGCATAGGATCATATTTTCATTGAGCAACTGGATGGTCATAGATTACATCAAGGTTCCTAAGACCCATTGACAATTTTTTGTTATCAAATAGGAGATAGCCTTCGAGTTAACAAATTGGATTTATACTAATATCATTGGGCCATTAAAAATATGGTAGACAAGAAATTTATCTGGCATACTTTTATGGTAGTAAAGTTTGGCTAGGTAGAGGATGGATTCATGACCCATTGTTTGATTATGTTATGTTACATCACAGGGTATCATTATTTTATAGTGAAGTGATAAAAAATTGATCAGGTGTAGTGATATTTTAGGTTATAATAATAGACCACATTATTTCATACATGTCACATGAAATATTGGTGAGTGGGGCTCACCTATCCCTAAGATAGAGGTGATCAAGAGTTACCTATACCTTCAAATAGTGGTATGGGCATACACAAGAGGTAAAATAGATGTTAGTGTTATAGATGCCTATACAACATGATGGGTAGGTTATACACATACATATTTTGCATGACCCCAACTTTATCATCTAAGATAACACTAGATGAGGGTTAATAAAAGGTAGACACTAGTATAGGGTCTTCCATAGGTATAGGCACAATAATAGGTACATGTATAGGACCTGGTGTAGTAGGTTGCATCATAGGTTCCTCAAAAACATATTCTATAATAGGTTTTATAGGTTCTTGTGCATCAAGATACATAATAAGTATTATATATTCATGTCCAATAGGTTGTAAAATAGTATTTATAGGATATGGGCATGTAATTTTGACCTCTAGTGCTATATTATAGATGAAACATTGAGGGAAACTAGGATAGAACCATGGATAAAGACATAAGATAGGGTATTTATTTAGATATATAGTTGATATAGGTTATCATTGAGGATTATGGGTAGGCATATATGAGGTAGGGCCTTTAGATACCACTAGATTAGTAGAATATTAGGTCCTCATAGATATAATATAGAGGGATATTATTCCCAGATTAGTAGAGATTGTAGGTCTTAATCAAGATGTGGTTGGGATATAGTCTGAGCTAGTGATAGCCTAAGGGTAGATCAAAATATTTTAGAGTATTATTATAACCTAATATACATATGTTAAAACATTTATATGTTAGTTTGCCTATATGACCACCCTTTATGGATAACTTATGATGCAAGATAAAACTAATGTGATAATGATGAGTGAGTGGGATAGGGCTCATACAAAGTTAGAGAGAGCCCATGTAAATGTTTAGAGGATTCATGATGAGAGATATGAAGCATGACATATTATATCTAATTAGGGATTGGATAATTAATTAGATGGCATGGTTCAATCCAAGCATGACTCCCTGAAGGTGAAGGATGACACCCTATGGGCAAAGGATGAGGTGGCCTATTACCAATGTCTATATGAATCAAATATGCTAATATATGGAAGGTATCCATATTTCATAAATTACACTTGAAGCCAAAGGACCATACATACATCTAAATCACATCATTTTACAACCTCATAGAGATTAGTGACATAACCCACATCATAGTAGAGAGATATGAGATCATCACCATAAAACCTACAAGTGTTAGGTAAATGGTAGATTTTTTATCAAATTCCTCCCTTAAATGGATAGAGTTAAAGCTAAAACTTTGATTTTAGGTCCATATTTTTATGCATATGAGATGTATATATCATTTTTATGTATAAAACTTTATTTTGAGACATATATGACATTCATCTTTTAGATTACATGCTTGTACATGGACTCTGATATTATATTATTATATGTGATATTAATTACATTATGATGATATGTTTATATGTAGAATATGGATATTTATGTTATTGGTTTGCCATTAATCTTTCATATTTATTTATAATTGACATTGCACATGTGTTTTTTTAAGATAAAAAATGTGAATGAATGGAATAATGATATAGAATTTATTTCATGGATGTGGTATGTAGTATGACTTGTTGGTATATGATTATTTTTTAAATGCATGTCCTTAATTATCATAGAAATATCCATGTTGATTCAAATTTTGAAATATGAATTCAAATGTCGAGATCATAGTGACATCTTTATTATGCATATAATAGAGAGATCATGCTCAGAGTGATGTTTTTGATGTAATTTTGTGTATGAAACTTGATAACTTGGTTTTTAATTTGGAAAATTATAATATGCATCATAAGTATGAAAAAATTAAGATAAAATTTTTTTATCAATTTTATAAGGACTAGTTCAGGTGTATATATGTAAAAATCAAGGTCATGATATTGAATATCAAGACCTAAGTGTAAAACATAATGCATTGAACAAAGATAGACCAAAAATAATTTAAATAAAAGTTTTAACAACTTAAAGACAAGATATTAAAAATCAATACTAAGTGTAAACAAAGTGTATTAAACATAAATAATAAAACAAACAAATTTGAAATAAACATACAAATAAAACACACACAAATGATGCCAAAAATATGAAACACAACCATGCAATTAATAGTTGTGCATGTGTGATTAGTAAGGCATTATACCTGGACGCTTTTCTCCTAAGTCAAGGGGATAATGGATATGTTGAAGAAATGATGAAGACATAGAAAGGGGAAATAGAATAATAAATAAGGGGTGGTCGAGATACCCCCAAATTCCCCATGTTAATGGATTATGACTACATAATCTATATGGATCTTAGGCCAAATTTAGTTCTTCCAAGAAGTGGGAAAGAATAAAAGAGATGATAATGAGATGAAATTAATTTATAGAAAAAAATTATGAATGGTTTGAGAAATGATGGAAGTTAAGATAATGATTGCATGTAAAATAATGAGAGTGTAAGACACTATTTGCTCACAAAATGGTGAGAAGACAAGATAATGGTTATATTCAAAACTATGAGAAATTAAAATAAGTATTGTTCATAAAATGATGATATTGTATGATAAGTATTTCTCAAAAAATGATAAGAGTGTAATACATTGGCTGCTTAAAAAATGGTGAGAGCATAAGATAGTGATAATAAATGGGAATGATAGTGGCCAAGTTGATGAAAGATTCCCTATGCATCCAAGTGTTACCTACATAGTATGTATGGACCTTAGGCTGATGTAATTCTCCCAAATATGAGAGGATGATGAAGAAATTAATGGGAATGATTTGAATTAGCCAAAAAAGGATCCTACTTGGTAAATTTAGTAAACCATGCCACTTAGAATAGGACCAAGGGCCACTAGTGAACATTATAGTAGAAATAGACAAATATTTTTTGGCTTTATATTTGTCTTAGATGTTATTCCCTTTTCTATAGTTTTTTCATTTTTTCATTTTTTTATTTTTTAATGTTTTTGGGTTTTTTGGAGTAAGGAAAGTAAGATAATATTCATATATGTATAAGGAACCATCTAGCAAATGTAAAAAACCTTAGATAGGGGCTCAAATAATAGCTAAATTTGATACAAAGGTATGCTTTGAACCATTAGTAGATCTAAGGTAAAGGAATAACATGAAACAAAAAATAAGAATATGAGGGCATGGAATATTGAAGATAACATGTGGAATAATTATAAAAAATGAAGATAAGTGATATCAAGGAATTGACAAGCATGGAAAACCATATTAAATTAACCTAATAAACTTGCTACAAAGATGTTGCTAAGGCTAATCAATCTAAAATGCTTTCATAAATTATTTATGGATTTGCATGTATCATATATTGGTCATAATTAAGATCATGATGGAAAGAAACAAGAATAAGGATAATAATGGACCATGAAATAGAAAATAAATGAATAAAAAATAGATACCCCCAATCAAGGGTTCTCATAGACAATTTTTTAATCAAGATAAACATAGAAATTCTTGAGAGGTATAATATTCACAGGATCCTCTATCTCTTTCCCATCTAGTGTAGCCAACCAGTATACATCAGAACTATAGTTGGTTATAATAATATAAGGACCTATTCAATTAGCTTAAAATTTCCTTTATTTTATTTTTAACCTTACTATTATTTTAATATTATTTCATCACTAAATCAATAGCTTCAAATTATTTCATAATAATATATTGGTTATAGTTATGGAATAACCATTTTTTATAGGATCAAAAATGGTTTTAAATGGCTAATTATTTCTCATCTAGGATATCTAACTCTTAAAATATGGTGACTTATTAGTATTCATCATAAATGATATTCTATTAGGATATTATAAACTTTAACTCTATTAGGATGATAGACACAAAGACAAAGACTAAGGAATATGGTGTGGCACTTGTAAGTGTGTTAGTACTAGTGTAGTAATCCCAAAAGGATGAGAATTACTGTAAGTGCCAATCATGGCTAAAATCATTGACAATATTCTTAAGAATATTAACAATGGTTTTATTAGATGCCTTATTTTGGTCATTACATTGGGGGAAAGAGGGTGTGGACCTTTTATTCTTAATATGTAACTAGGGACAAAGGGATTATACATCCTTATTTTGAATGATTCACCATTATCAAATATAATGGTGGAGGAAATACCATAGAAATAGTTGAGGTGATAATAGATGAAATCTAAAATCTACTTTTTGGATATGTATATGAGATAAATGGCCTCTATCTACTTAGTAAAATATTTCATAGTAGTTAAGACATTCTTGTGACTATTAGAGGAAGTGGGGTTAACTGCAAGATCTATTTACCATATTAAAAAAGGCCAAAGAATTGTAATTGACTAAAGTGATTGTGAAGGAGGGTGAGTCAAATCACCCATGTTTTTTATAGGCAACATACTTCTTGACATACTTGTATGTGTCAAGTTTTATTGATTACCAGTAGATCCCTATTTAGAGTATTTTTTAGCTAGGACCATACTTCTTATGTGGGCCCCATAAATTCTTCATGTATATCTTTAATCACTAACTCATATTATTGTAAGGTTAAACCAAAAAGTAGCATTCCATCATAACCTCTATGATAGAGTGTGATACCAATTAACGTGTAACAAGAGATATTTTGGATTAATGTTTTATGTTGGTTGCATGATAGGTTAGTATGGATAATTTGATCTTAGATATAGGCCTAAAGGTCTTGGCATCATGGGGAGTTGATAACAATAATATCACATACCCTCTTAGAATCTAGATGAACATGAGCTAGTTGAAGAAGGTTCTTAACAATAAACTTGTATTATTTTGAATTTTTAGCCAATGATATCATAAAACTAATGGTTTACATTTCATCTATTGATGGATTTTTGACCCTAAATATCTACTCAAACTAAATAGTTATAAAATGTTTTTTGAGGTTATCAACCATACCTTTATAGGGTATTATCTTCTCATCTCTTATTTGGTATTTGTTTATATATTGTTTAATGATCAATTGGGAATCTCAATATACCATTAATTATTGGATATTCAACTATAATGTGAGGTTAAGTCTTGAAATGAGTGCCTCATATTCTACCATGTTGTTATTATAGTGAAAGCCAATGTGAAGCACCTTGAGAATGAGATACCTGGTAGTGTGATGAATAAAACATCAGAACTAGATTTATGGGATGTGAATTAAGCACCAAAGTAAATTTTCCACCATTTGGATTAAATATCCTCTTCTTCTAGATTCAATATTGACTCATCTAGGAAATCAAAAGTGAGTGTCTTAGTGTATAAGAGAAGAGCCTCAAAAATTTGATCTACAAGGATCTTCCACTTAATGGATTTTTGGTTATGATACTAAAAATTAAAAAACACTTATAAAAATTACCCACATGTCCATGAAACCATTAAAAATTTCCTTGGATAATAGATACTTGATGAGATCAATCTTGGCTATAATAATGGTCTTGTTATTTAATATATAGTGTCTTAGTTTTGGGGAAGCAAACACCATTGCTAAACAAGACTTTTTAATTAGTACATAAATGTATTCATAAGCCACAAGGGTCCTTATCAAATATTAAATTGTGTTATCCTTGACCTTTTCATCGTGATGGGCCAAAATTTCCCCCAATGCATGTTATTTTACAGTGATGTAAAGGATCAGAGGCTTCCCTAGTGTGGGTGGGGGTCAATACTAGTGTATTATCCAAATAGCTTTTAAATTCTTAAAAATAATTTTTATATTATATACTTTATTGGAATGTGATAAATTTATTAGAAAGGTGAAGAGAGGGATGACACCATTCTACAAGTTGTGAGATAAATTGATGAATGGATTAAAACTTACTTTGTAAGCTATGGAGGTGTTTTAAATTATAAGGGGAAGGAATTTACATGATAGCCTTGATCTTTGTAGGATATAATTCAATGCCCATATTATATATAATGAATCCTAATAATTTTATATAAGTGACACAAAATATGCACTTATTAGGGTTGACTCACACTTTTTATTCCATAAGTCTCTCAAATATTCTTTGTAAGAACTCAGGATGTCCTACATGTATCTTTTACTTTGCTAGAATGTTATCCACATAGTCCTCATCAATATCATGCATCATGTCATGTAATGTGAAATTAATTGCATGTTGTTACATTACACTGACATTTTCCAAGCTAAATCTCATGAATTGATTATAAAATGTCCCCATAGAGTGATGAACACTATATTGTGTTGGTCTTCAAGTGAAATTTTTATTTCATTATATCTTTAAAATCCTTATGTGGGGGATAAGATCTCATAATTTAGTTGAATAAACTATCATGTCAACATTAGGTAAGGGTAAATCAACATTAGTAAATATTTTTTGACATATCTAAATTTAGTACACAATTTAATTCTCTTTGGTTTCTTACTTACTAGAATAATATTTGAGATCCACTATGAATAATCAAGTGGCTTCATAAATCATACTCCAAATAGTTTTTATAACTCTTTCTTGACCAAAATATCAATACATAGATGCATTTTCCATATCTTATATTTGATTATCTTATCCTTTGGGTGTATAATGAGATGATTTACTACCAAATATGGATCCAAACCTAGTGTCTCCACATATGACCATGCAAATATATTAATGAAGTCCTTTAAAATAATAATATTGAAGTCACCTTGGCAATTAGAAATATGCCCAATTTAATAATTGTTGGATCATCATAAGTACCAATGTTTATTTTAGTGTTATTTTTCACAAGAAGTGTGAAACCATCTTTGATAATAGTTTTTAATGAGGGAAATTGATCTTATTCAACTATTTGTGATCCACAAGACTCACTCATGTAAGAATTATCAGAATCAGCCATGTCTGGTAGTGGCCAATTAAAAAATGTCTCTATAAAGTCTTTAAATATTTTCTCAAAGACCCTTTGTTCCTATAGATTAATGATAAACCCCAATGGTAAATGTGAACATATAGGACTATATACTTCCTAAATAGGAAAGCAAACTTCCCCATTTAAGGGAACTTGAACTAGGTTTTCACCAATGGACTTGTATTTTTCTTTACTTTTTCATTCATCCAAAGGTGCCTCCAAGAATATTTCACCAGAGGATCTCAATGTTTTATATTTTTTGTGACCAAAGAGTTTTTCTTGATCTCCAAAGTAGGTGCTAGGATGCAATGTTAATTTAAAGCCTTATTTATGATCACCAACTAGCAGTCCATCTCTAAGACCCATGAAATTAAAAATTCCTTCCCAATATGAAACTCATATAGTGTTATAATATAATCTTGTTGGTGTTGATAAATTAGATTAGGATAGTAGAGGGAAAGGGTAATGTGGGTTGTGATGGTAATAATAGAATTGGTATCAAATAAGTTGGTGTTGATGAGCTCATAATATGTGTTATAATGGAATGTTATGTCAATACTAGGATTTTCATCATTAGTCAATAAAGTTATATCACTCTCAAAATATGAGGGATCACCTCTAGGTGGTGTGAATCCAATACATCAATTACCTATATGTTTTTATACATGAACAAGTTAAACAATGCATTTTTCTTTTACCTTGAGACCTTTTCCTTTATATTCTTGATTATTAATGATTATATTAGGATTGGTTATTTAGTTTTATGAAATAATGTATCAAAACCATCACCATATAACAAAGACCCTTTAGAACTTATGGGTTGGTCTTGATCTGGTGAGGTATCTTTATCAAGCACAAGAAGTTATTTCTAATGAGAATTAGTTTTATTTTTTTATATTATTTTGGTCCTACCAAGTTTTTGTGTAGTTTTAGGTTTTTAATAGGGTTTGGGAGATTTGGGTTGTTTTCCAATGTTAAAATAATAATATATATTCTATGTGGTAATGCCCATATATTCAATGGTAAAGTGAGATGAGATTTCTAGAGGATTTTAATTTGAAGAAGTGGACATGAGGTCACTTAGGTTAATGTAGTTAGATTTAGGAGATTCAAGAACTACTTGTTTATTTTTTTTACCTACAAACTTAGTGCTAAGACAATAGTATAGTTCCCATATTGGACTTATAATTATTTAAAATATTGGTACGGATACAAATCTACAAGAATAGTGACCTCTAATCTATAATGAGGGAATTTCATACATTGGTGTAGCTTAGAAGGGACTTACCATACTTCATGGATCCAAGGATGACTAGGGTGCAAATTATAAGTCACCTTTATATCAATTACATAGAAAAGAGTTTATGGGTGATATGAAAAATAATGATTGGTAGATAAATGGTGCCTATTTACTCTCACTCTATATTATCATAGCATTTTATAATGATAGTGATGCAAATCTCAATTAACCTATGCCTTACTTTAGATCCTTCTTATTTGGAATCTCAATCCAACTCTAAATACATTGTGTAGATTCTTCTATCTATCATGTCTTGAAGCCTATTTCATAGACAAATTTTCTCTCAACCTATATGTCCTTGAAAATTATTTGTTAAATATCTTTATCTGATCCCTAATCTTCTTTACAAAACTTCACACTCACATCCACATACTTATTAATTAAAACTTATATCACAAATTATTTCCTTTAAAGATTGCATGGATATATCTTGTTATTATTTCATATGGATTTGCACTCCAAATATGACTACCACTTGAATTTTTTTTTTACTTGAATTACTATGACTCTACCATCTCACTTATTACCCAAACATCCCCACTTAGTGTATTCATTATTGCCTTCATTTTGACCATGGGTGCATTCAAGTCCACAAGGATATATAACCCAAATTCCTATTTATAAGTCCATTAACACATAAATTCACCATGTTTGGTATTTATTAATCATAAAATAATTACACCAACTCATCTTAATGCTTTACCTATTCACTATTTATTTGAAGACACCACTTGCTTATAAAAAGACTAGTCTTCCTTATGGCCCTCAAAACACATAAAACTCCTTAGTTACAATAATTTTAAGGGTTTCCAAATAAAATAATGTTTTTTAAAAATTAACCATTATATCCCTTCATATTCACAATAAATTTCATGAGTTGACTCATAAGTTGGACCTTCCAACTCAATCACTTTTAAAACTAGGTACTTTAGGCCTTCTAATAGTACATAGTCAATGATAATATATTTTATGGTATGGTGAGAGTATAAAAACTTTTTAATATTTAAAACCATGTCAAAACACATCATACCACAAAATTTCATGATATTCTAAGGGTGAAATCAAAATTTATTCCATTCTCAAGTTTAAAACCCTAGTCTGGTTAAGAATAAGCACATGTAAGACCAAAAGGAGTCTAAAAGGATTAAAATTAGTTTTTAACCATTTCATACCTTATAAATACTTTAATAATGTCTTTCCTACCTTTCACCATCTTTTCCATGAGTTTTTTGACTTTCAATAATCACTAGATGACTCTAGTAAGTAACTATGTAGAGTTTTGTGTATACAAAAGGACTATGACATGGAAAATTGATAGTTTAATATGAATATTACCCTTTATAAATATAATAATGAATAATTATGGTCCATATAACATTAAAACACTTCTCCAATAACTTACTTGACATTTATAAATCATAAAAACAACTCCATCGTGTACTTATATAGAACTCTAAGTATACAAAATATGATTGTGTACACTATAAACAAAGTCCTTGATTGAATATTGAAGTAAACAAAGTCCTTGATTGAATATTGAATTTTGAAAGAATTTAGAGAAAAAAAATAGGTATCTTATTCATATAATGACTCTCTACCATATTACCATTTCTATAAAAATTTGAATGACTCTTCTAACACCTCCAATCTAGTTACTTTCGATTGTAATGGACTGAACACACACAAGATAGGGGATTAAATAATGGTGAAATAACCAACATAAATATTTACATGGAAAAACTAATATAATTAGGTTATATTGTTTTAATTTAGAATATAAAGTCCAAATACTAACCCATACAATCCAAAACTTTTCATAGTATTGTTGAGCCTGTTCAAGGTGGTCTAAAACTGTGTATGTTTGGCCTAAAAGGACAAGTTTTGGTCTTCAAATGTCAAAATTAGAGTAAAAATTAATTAAATTATTCAAAATATCCTTCAAAAATTCATATCCATGTATTTACCTTAGTCAAAAACTTTCATGCTTTGAAAACGTCATTTGATGTAATTTAAAATTGAAAAAGGCCCTTTTTAAGCTCCCACGTGCCAAATTTGGCTATAAAAGCATGTAAAAGGGAAATAATTATTGTTTTAGAATTAAAAATACTCATGAATATTCTATAATACTCTAATTTTTGTGTTGAAATCTTTATTTATCAATAAAAATAAAAAAAGAGCCATTTCATGCATTATTCCAAGGCAACGTAGAGAATTGTGTGACCATCTATACATAAGAGTTTAATGTAGGAGGAAGGAATGATAGGTATCCAATAATAATTAAAGGCAAAAATATGAAATATAGGCTAAAAACTGATCCCTTACAAATAATTGGCTTCTTTACACATAGACATAGATCTTCAAGTTTATAGCTAGTACAGTTAGGAGAGAAAAGATTCAAGTCTAAAATTTTTACTAGAGAAACTAGACACATATAGCTTCCTATTAGATAAAATTTTCAAATTTTTTATCTCTCTCTCGTTTATCATCCATTTTAATTCAAGGTATACATTTTTAGTCTTACATCCAAGAAGATAGTCAATTTTTAGTAATTTGTCCTCACCAATACATCATTCCAAGAAAATTCAAGTTTACAAGGATTCTCAGGGACATGTAATTAATTTACATGGAATCCACCAATACTTTTACACACATGTGAGGTCTAGAAAAATATTAATAAGAAAAGAGAGTGGAATTATATAGTCTAGATTATTCTAAGTAGATTAAATGGTCAAAGAAAGAGAAAACAACATCAAGTTTTCTTTGAATATTGTTTGCAATGTATCCATCATGTTAACATTTCCTCCAAGAAATATTATCAAGGTTTCATTATTTTTCATAGAAAATAAGTTCATAAATGGATCTCAAACATCTCCAAATAATCCCTATTTAGAAAAAACTAAGGTTTCTTAGCATATTTTAAGGAACTTAGCATAGTACTAGGTTTCAAATTTAGCTTGTTATCATCCTCCAATGGCCTCAAAAATGGTACATTAGGTAGGGTATGTGATCATTCTTACATTTAACCTTCAATATAGTATTTAAAATACTCCTATGGTCTTCATGTCACCCCATCTCACTCAGCTCCACATACACTATTTTGCACTATCATTATACTATGGTAAGGCTTCTTTTCCAACTTCATTCAGGTGTCCTCATCTTCCATTAATTTTATCACCTCATCCATTAATCTCCATTCCATAATCCATCACATAAGGAATCAATAACAAGTAAAATGGCATCAAGATCACTCAAATAGGTTATTCATGTTGAAACCTACACCTATATCCAAGAGAATTTAACCTACAATGAGAGCATAATTTAATCATGATTCTCATCAAGTAACAAATCCACATATAAATGATCAATTCAGGTCTTGAAAATTTCTTAAGGATAATTTATATGTTTTATCCATACAACAAAGCATATACATATTCATCATATGAGAAATAAGGGCATGATATTTTAAAGTTCTTATCATGATATGAGTGTGGGTTAAGGAGTAGTAGTTAATGTGAGATTATTAATCCAATTAAGACCCATATCATGTCATAAATCCTTAAGTAACCATAAAAGGTATTCAAGTGTCTTAAAATCTACATGTACATGCCTATACATTGGCAACCTATAGTAGGTTAAGGTCTCAACCTCATCAAGAAGTTTTTCAAGGATTAAGGAGACTAAATTAACCACTATAATGCATGGTTTTGTATGGAGGTGAATAAAATCACAATTTTAAATACACACACACACACACACAGAGACACAAACATATATATATATAATTAAAACATTTCAAGCCTTGAAGGGATAAAGAGGAGAAAATGGAGACCTACAGCCACATTTTAGAGCACTATTGCAGTCAAGAGGGTGGAATAGTTCTTGAGAATACCTAAAAGGCATAGAAAATTTCAAGGAGGTCATTTGAGTTAGTTTTTAAATAATTATAAAATTTAATAACATGTATAACTCTTGTCACCTTTTTAAATCTCCAAACATATTCAAGTCATGACTTAGTCTATACACGCACCTACATGCCAAAGGTATAGTCAAGCATAGTAAAGACAATTTTGTTCTCATAATGATGATGATCTTCATTATGAAAGAAGACATGGTATTCAAAAATAAAGGCATTAAATTTATGTAATTTATATAATATAAAATTATCCAAACCCTCATGGCATTTAACTCCATGAAAACTTCATCTATAGTTATTTAACTCTATAAATATGTTGACAATCAAGACTTTGGAGGAATAAGGTCTTACCTTTCTCAATGTGCATAGGGTCTATTATGATTTGATAGAGGTTTAAAATGGATTTAAGATTTATTCAATTCAAAATGACTAATAATATGGTAGAAAGGGTCAATCACCTAGAAAATGAGCACCTACAACTACTTAAGGGCACCTATAGGGTTTATCTTAGGCTAGTTCAAGCCAAGTTGGTAGTATAATGCTCTCTAAATGAGGTCTCATGTTTAGGTACATGTTAAATAAGGTTTATAAACTTAAATAATATGAAATAATATAAAATTTAGGATAATTAAGGTGTTCCAAGGATATTTTTATAGTCATACACCTCAAACTTACACTTATAACCATGCTTAGGGCCAGGCATATCTCAAAGTATCAAGGGTTTCAAGAAAAGTGACATAAAAGAGAGTCTCATGTTCAATTAAAGGTTTAGAGAAAATTAATGAATAAATTAATGATATATAATCATTATGAAGGATATCTTAACCAATTCCCATTTCAATTTGAACTCATACACTCACCTATAACTATCATAGGGCTAAAGGCCTACCTATTAGCTAGTATACAAAGTTAAAAGGCAAATTTATTGAGGAGTTTCATATCCATTTTAAGAATAAGCTTCAATATGATGAATTATATTAAGTCATGAAATCATGATGGGAATTAAAAGGATTCAAACATAGTCAAAGTTAACTATCAAGCACCTACAACCATATAAATGGTCTTATCCTCTCACAATGCTATATGAACAATATACATTATAAGATGCCTTTAAAATAAAGGAGTGGAGAGATGAATGGGATATTATGAAAATAAAGTATAATTTGAAATTTTCAAGACAAATCAAACCATTTAAGGCACTGACATGCTCTTTAACATGAAGGTACAATAGTTATACATATATGGTAGTGTTTAAGGCCTAGAAGCTTGTTTGAATAGTCAATGTGCCAAGAAGGAGTATGAGAGGGGTTTAAAAACCATTTAAGGGATATAAAGACACCTATTCATTATTTAATAGATAATATACAAATCCATGCCTCAAAATTACCACTTTAAGCACTGTTGGCATACAATCATGGTGAATGTTCTTGAAGGAGGAAGGCCATACATAGGTGACATATGGTTATAAGTTGAGAAATGGAAGGTGAAATAAATTATAGGAGGAAATTAATTTTATATATATATATATATATATATATATATAATTCATTTTAACCATGTTATATAAAAAAATAAAGCAAAAAGGAAGAAAACTTAGTGTTGAAACTAATCCAAGCAAGCAACTCAAACTAGTTTCTAGTAAAAGGAGCCTACATGACAAAATATGCATCCAAATGGCATGAATATTTGTGAATTTGTTACTTGTGACTTGATAAACCCATATAAAATATTTTTGAGGTAATTTTACAAGTGTAATTGACCACTATTTTTACATATTCCCCTACATGTCTATTCACTATCACCATTGGAGTAGGCAATGTTCTTGAGGTGCATATAGGTGTGGTAGTGGGTTATAACTCCATTTGAGTGTTTTATAATCATTATATACTGATTTTAAATATTTAAATAAACTTTATATAGTGATCACACTAAATTTTATATATAAACCATGCCCTTGAGTGCTAAAAAAAGGTAAGTAGGCCTATAACACCAAAAGGCATGTTTAAACCCTTTAAGCAAGATGACACATTAAAAATGATATGATGAGATGTTTTAGGTGACATGATTATTTATTAAATAAGGGATAAGAAATGTAATATTCAATTTTAATCCAAAGATGAAATTTGAACTATGTAGGCTAAGACACATATTCAAGCCACCTAATCAAGTGCTCGTATCTTTCACCACATAAGTGTTGGGAAAATTTATATTATAGTGATTTAATTGCCCTTATTAAATTATAATTCATGTATATTCAAGGTTGGTTAAGTATATTTACCTTATGAAAAATTTCTAAGAGTGTAAGCATGTCCAAAATGCTTATAAACCCTATAGGCAAATTTATTTACGTAGGTATCTTTTCATACCCTTTATAGGAGAACCTAATATTATCAAGGAATTTAAGGGGGTATTTATAATAAAAATTTATGTAAATAAGTTTTGGTTTATATTTTTTTTACTTTATGAACCATCATTAAGAAGGTTCAGCTCCCAAACCCTCCCAAACCCTCATAAGGACTAATTTTGAGAAAAACCAATTTTATTGCCTTAAAATACTCATGGATCAACCTAAAACATATTAAAAAATGAAATTAAAATTAGATAGGGTACCATCAATGGTAATTTTTTGTATGAAATTGTATAAGTCATGGAAAAAAATGTTTTTATAAGAAAAAAGGCATAAAAGATGAGCCACAAGGCAGTTTACATGAAATTCAATCCATGGAGATAAAATAATAATAATTTTTATTCATCCCCAAGTCATAAAATGATCAAAAAAATTATTTTAAGTGTTTTTATCAACTCATCCAAAATAGCCACTCTATAGGAAATTAAAGCACAATTGACCTAGTCAACTAGTTTAATTGATTTGCAGTGTCTCTTCATCAAAAGGATATTTTTCATAATATGGAAGGTTTATTGTGGTCTAAAATCACCATTTTTTATCTATTAAAGGTTATACTATAGGTTCCAATGGTATTCATGTGTAAAAATTAGGACTTTAGGCTTATTAGGCCTATTTGGTCAAACATTTGAGTTGAGAATGACATTGAAAGGCTATCAAAGAGTTCATATGAAGTTGTCACACCAATTATCTAATATTAAAGTGTATTTTAAATTATGATATGATATTTCACCCTTGTGTAGGATTTATTCAATCTCCCCCACTCCTAGTCACAATATGGGAACAACCCCAGGATGTGGGTATCTTATGATAAGGTTGAACCTCCGAAGAAGGTCAAATTCATCTTGATGGATCACCTAAACTAATGATAATATAGGGAAAAGGGTTAGAAAGGGTGGAAAGGTATCATAATAAGGTTAACCATGTGATTCACCAAATAAAAATGGAAAACTTCCATAAGATTAAACCCACACTAGATCAACATAAGATAAATCTAGCTCACATAACCTCATAGACCAATTGATTGCATAAGTCTTTCATGGAATAAGTTTTGAAAGAACACTAATCCATACCTAAAATAAATTTAAAACACCCTAAAGGAGGTTAGAAATCAGGACAATGGATGAGTAATATTCTCTTTCATAATTCCATCATGCATAACTCACTCAACACAAATCCAAGGCAAGAGACTGGTAAATAAAGTCTATTATTGCATCAAGAGGTAGTTCTTAAAAATTATTAATAGGGTTTAGCCTTATAAATATGAGCATATATTTCTAGTATAAATTAGAGAGTCCCCTACTCTTTAAACTCAAAGAGTCTTTGTGGGAATCCAAAATTAGAGATAGAGCTTACAACGTGGAAGAAAATGGAAGAAATAAAGAAGGGGTGGAGAGAGAGGGATCATGCCATTTAATATCATTAAATGAACTTACACCATTTTTAATGAATGATCAACCATATTTTGATCAAATTAGGGTTAATACATCATAAACAAATTAGCCTTCATTTTCTTTAATAATCTTCAAGCTATTCTCATTGACTGAGAAATACTTTAGAAGACAAGAATCTATTTTGAATATGATGGGTCATGATCTTACAAAGAAATGGAAATCCTTAAATGATATAATAAGAATTAAATTCTCCACTATAATCTCCTATCCCCAAATCCCTTTTATTTGATATTCTACACCATCTCCTACTTGTTTTCATTATAAAGACAAAGTATTCATACCCATGGACCTAACAGAGCCATGATCATGTCTGCTTTTAGCAGTTGTAAGTACCTACATGTTGAGGATGTGGCCATTTTGGAAGATAAGACACTCTTCCATATATTTTTTATATCTACACCTACTTCATATTGAGTATATATTTACTATAGATTGAAAACCAATCTCATTTATTAATTTTCCTATAGTTATCATTTTAATGATAACCTACATGTTTTATAGTCTTGTCTTTAACTACATTAGGTTTAAACTGTTGGAATATTGTCATTGATGTCAAATGGACTGTTGTCGCAAGTGAATGGAACTATTGTTAGAAGTGAATGGAATTGATTTCCAGAAGTGAATTGAAATGTTGATGGAAGTGAATGGAATTTTTTGTGGAAGTGAATGGAAAAGTTGACCTAAGTGAATGGAACTGTCAATGGAAGTGAATGGAAATGTCAATGGAAGTGAATGGAATTATTGTCGGAAGTGAATGAAAATGTCAATGGAAGTGAATGTAATTGTCAGTAGAATTATCAACCTTGGCCAACCTATTGGGAGGAGTTGTGACCGTTCAAAAGGACCTTTTCACTTGAAAAGTAACAACCTTAATTTGTGGCTTTCCATGGGTTATAAATAAGTGCATAACGAATGGAAAAATAAGTAGATTCAAAAGTGGAAGATATATAAAAGAAGAACAAAATTTTTAAAGGAATTTTTTTGTGAGAATATTGAAAATAAAAAATTAGCAAGTATAAGGAAGAGTATCGCAGTGAAAACACTCAAGTGTGGATCAAATCTAAAGGAGATAAAGCAAGTGTTTTATCATCCATTATTTTGACAATAAATTTGAGATAAAAGAGTGACTTTTTTAAGAAGGTTGGTGCCTAAAATTTTTTTTTGGGGTTATTGCTCCAGTAGGTTGGTGCTTATGAATATTTATATTAAGATAATTTCTCCATGGTTTTCTCTCAAAAGGGTTTCCATGCAAATCTGTGTCTATTTGTATTATGTAGTTTTGCATTGTATTCTTTGATTACTTTGAATATATTAATTATGGAGTAATTTGAGGTTTTGGATTTAATATTAATAGTTGAAAGTGAAAAAATATTTTATACTGATTCACCCCAACCTCTCAATATAAGCTTGTGCTTAACAATTGGTATTAGAGCCCATTCGTTCGGTGTTAGCACAACTGCTAGAAGGTAGATCTTGTAAAGCACATATGGAAAGATCTCAAGTGATAGATGGTTTCTCCACTAATAAAGCTACTTTTTTCAATGAAAAAAATTCCATATTTTGGAGCATAAGAATGAAGACTTACTTGATGGCCCTAGGTTTCAATATTTGGCAAGCAATGGTAATAAGATACACAACACCACAAATTGCACCAATGGATGCCACCAAAAAAAAGGCTAGTGAGAACAATGTGAAAGCTATGAATGCAATATTATGCAAGATTTTAGAAAATGAGTTTGTTAAGGTTATGCATTGTGAATTTTCAAAAGAGATTTGGGATAAACTCAACACTATTTATGAAGGTGATAGTAAGGTTAGAAAAGAAAAACTCCAAACCCACTAGAGGTAGTTTGAAAGTTTAAAAATGAAGAATGATGAAAACATTGCAGGTTATCTTCTTCATGTCGATGTGATTGTTAATGTCATTTGAGGATTCAAAGAGAAAATTGAAGAATCTATGATCATTCAGAAAGTCCTGAGATCCCTACCATTAAGATTTGATGTAAAGGTCTCCACCATTGAAGAAATGAAGGATTTAGACATGACAAAAATGGATGAGATCCATGGAATTCTTGTGGCCTATGAAATGAGAACTAAATCTGAGAGACAGTCGAAGAAGGAATCATCATTCAAGGTCTTGAAGAAAGAGAAGATCAAAAAACTAGAATCAAGTGAAAATTCAAGTAGTGAAGAAGATGAAAATGAATATCTATTCATTCAGAAGATAAAGAAAGGATTGGGAAAATATAAAGGAAAGTTACCATTTAAATGCTTTAATTATGGTAAAATTGGTCATTTTGTATCCAAATGTCCAAATAAAGGAAATAGCGATGATGAGAGAAACAAATCAAAGTACAAAAAGGGATTTAAGCTGAGTAAAGATGAGCAAAGATTTGAGAAACAAAATAAAAGCCTATACTCCAAGAGGTATAGCAACTCATCCAAAGAAAATAAAGAAAGTGATGTTGAGAGTGATAATGAAGAGATTTTGTTCATGGCTACAAACGAAAATGCCACCACTAACAAAGATAATTTGGAGGAAGATGAAGACATGGAAGAAGAAGGTGAAGTGAACCTTGAAGAAGAACTTATTTGCATGTTGGAAGAAATAAAAGCATTTAAGAAGAATAATCAGAAACTAAAGTTACAACTCCAAAAATGTGAAGAAGAGAATCGATACTTCAAATCAAAGACATCACAAGTCTTTGAGGAATCAAACAAGGTAATTATTGATCTAAAAGTCCAAATCAAAGAAGCAAAGAAAATTGAAGAAGATCTAATAGATCAGCTAAAGAAGAAAGGAGAAGATTGTGAAATCTATGAATCTAATATAGATGTTTTAAAAAGGGATATAGAAAAGGTGAATTCTAAAATAGCAAGTGAATTAAAATCTGAGAAAAGCACTCAAGTTTTGAAAAATATTATAGAGAGTCAAATATCACCATCTAAAAAGTCAAGCATTAGGTATGAGAAGGAAAAAGAGAAATATAAGAGCTATGTTAAAAATCTTAAAGAACAAATGAAAAAGGAGACCAAGAAGCAAGAAGCCCAGAATACAAAAACTAGCTCTATTAACAAAGAAAGCAAAGGAGAACAAAACATCAGAAGACCATTTGCTCCAAGATATGAAAATAAAACTAGGTTTGGTAATTATTTTTATGGATATTGTTATTATTGCAATCATTTTGATCATAATAAATTATATTGTAGAAAGAGAGCCAAGGATATTGAAGTTAGGAGCAGAAACAAAGGAACCTATGGAGCTTTGAACATAAACTACAATTCATTTGCTCCCTTATCAAACTTTGATGAAGTTATAACTTGTTACAAGTATAACAAATATAGACATATAGCATGCTATTGTATAAGTTTTTTTGAATTTTTAAGACTAGATCAAAAGTTCAAATCTCTAATGATAAAGAAAAGAGAACCATCAAAGACATATAAAAAGAAGCAAGAAGAATCCATGATAGTTTAAACAACATTCCATGCTAGAGATGAAGGATAACAATGGTTCATTGATAGTGGATGTTATATACACATGACTAGAGATAAAATAAAACTCATCTTGTTACAAAAAGGTTAATGAAGGCATGGTGAAGTTTAGAGACAACACTACAGCTAGAATAATAAGAAAAGGTACACTTAGTCTCGATAATGGAAAAACCAAAATAGAAAATGTGTTATATGTGGAAGGGTTAAAGTATAATATTCTAAGTTTTAACTAAATGTGTGATTAAGGACACAAACTTAAGTTATTTTATGAAGTTTGTGAGATCAAAAAAAGAGACACAGGAGAACTAATTGTAGATGCTCATAGAACCACAAATACCCTATGCATGCTTAGAGAAATGAGAGGAGAGAAATGTTGTATGAGTCAAGTTGAAGAGAGTTGGATATGGAATATAAGGTTAGGGCACATAAATTTTTATAATCTTATGAAAATCAGCAACAAATAGGCTATGTGAGATATGCCCAAGATAATTAAACCTTCAAGCACTTTATGCAAGTAATTCCAACATGGGAAGCAAACCAAAACAAGGTTCAGAATGAAGGAATATCTAACCACCAAACCACTAGAGCTGATTCATACAGATCTTTGTGGTCCTACCAAAACTGAAAGCATGCAAGGTGAGAGCTACTTTATGTTTCTCATTGATGATTATACTAGAATGACATGGGTAGCCTTTCTAAAAGAAAAATTAGAAGCATTTGAAAATTTTAAAACTTTCAAGGCATTAGTAGAAAATGAAATAGAGCTGAAAATAAAATGCCTAAGGTTAGATTAAGGAGGTGAGTTTATTTCAAATGAATTCATTGAGTTTTGTGAAGATCATGGGATTAAGAGATAATACTCAGCTACAAGGACTCCACAACAACATGGATTGGTGGAAAGGAAAAATCAAACCATTCAAGAAATGGATAGAACTATGTTGAATGAATCTAAGATATCAGATAGATTCTAGAGAGAAGTAGTTAATACAATAGTATATATCTTGAATAGAGCAAAAATAAAAGTTAATAATGATAAAAATCCTTATGAATTGTAGAAAGGAAGACTAGCTTCGGTCAAACATTTCAAAGTGTTTGGAAGTAAATGTTTTATCAATAGGACTAAAGAAAACTTGGGCAAATTTGATTGAAGAGCTGATGAAGGATTTTTTCTTGGCTACTCTATCAAAATCAAAGCCTATAGATGTTATAACAAAAGGCTACAAACTATCATAGAAATTGCTAGTATTAGAATAGATGAGATCATGAATCAAAAGGCAAAAGAACCTTTAGAAGAGCCTCTAGAAATACCCAATATTGTAGAAGAAGGGGAGGAAGAAAATGTAAAAAAATTGAGTGAATATGAAAGACAAGACACCAAAGTACCATCTCACTTTGTTCAGAAGAATCATGCTGAAAGTCAGATCATTGGAAACATTGATGTTGGGGTGCAAACCAGAAGAAGAGTTGTAAGTATACCTGAGCATGTAAATTTCTCTTTGTTATCCAAGGTAGAGCCTAAGACTTTTTTTGAAGCTAGTCATGATAAACATTGGGTAAAAGCAATGGAAGAAGAGTTAGATCAAATTGAGAAGAATGAGACTTGGGAACTTGTGCCCAGGCTAATGGATCAAAATGTGATTGGAACTAAGTGGGTTTTTCAAAACCAATTGAATGAAAATGGTCAAGTCACTCAAAACAAAGCAAGGCTGGTATGTAAGGGGTATGCTCAAGTAGAAGGTGTAGATTTTGAAGAGACTTTTGCTCATGTTGCTAGATTAGTAGCAATTTGAATATTTCTTGAATTTTTAGTATTCAAAAATTTCAAAGTTTATCAAATGGATGTTAAATCAACATTTCTAAATGGCAATCTAGAAGAGTAAGTTTACATAAAATAGCTAGAAGGATTCCTCTTATCATAAAAAAAGGATTATGTGTGTAAGTTGAAGAAGGCTTTATACATATTGAAACAAGCTCATAAAGCATGGTATGTTAGGATTGATAAATACCTACAAGACAAAGGATTCAAGAGAGGATATTCTAATAGTAATATTTACATCAAAATTGAAGGAGATCACTAGTTAATTGTTGTAGTGTATGTAGATGATATAATCTTTAGAGGAGACAATGAGGAAATGTCTAAGATATTTGTCAAAGATAAACAAAAGGAATTTGAGATGTCCATGTTACGTGAGTTGTCATTTTTCCTTGGTTTACAAATATCTCAATCTAATAAAGGAATATTCATATCCAAAAGTAAGTATGTGAAAGAGACGTTGAAGAAATTCCATATGGAGGAGTGTGCCCCTCTTAGCACACCTATGGCTATAGGTACGAAGTTGAGCAAAGATGATTAATCTATGAATACTGATCAAAATCTTTACAAATAAATGATTGGGAGTTTACTATATATGATGGAATCTAGGCTAGATATCATGTAAGTAGTAGGTATGGTTGCATGATTTCAAGCAGCTCCAAAAGAAACACATGTGCAAGCCCTGAAACATATATTTAGATATTTAAAGGGAACCTTGGATTATGGGTTGTGGTACCAAAGAGGTAAAGACTTCACATTGGTAGCATACATGGATTTATATTGGGTAGCTTGTATAGATGATAGAAAAAGTACAAGTGGAGGAGAATTCTTTGTTGGAGATAGCCTGGTATCATGGTTGAGTAAGAAGCAGAATTATGTATCTCTATCCACAATAAAATAAGAGTACATAGTGGTAGTGCTATGTTGTACACAAGCTCTATGGATGAAACAAACCTTGAAAGATATTAAAGTAGAGTATAATCATCCAATCTCCATATTCTATGATAATACTAGTGCGATAAGTTTCAAAGAATCTAGTTATGCATCATAGAACTAAACATATCCATATATAGTATCATTTTTTGAGAGAACAGGTGGCAGAACAATAAGTAAAATTGGAATATGTTTCCACATCTAAATATATGGTAGATATATTCACTAAGACACTTCCAAAAGAAACATTTGAGTACCTACAATAGAAGTTGGGAGTAATTTCTTTTGCTTCTTGCCACTGAAGGGAAGCATCAGCTGAGGGGGAGCTAAGTACTATCTCTTGGATAGACCCTTTGCCATTGATGTCAAAGGGGGAGAATTAAAAAAAGAGGATGTCATAGAAAGGGGGAGCTATATCAAAGAAGGATTTAGACAAAAGAGATCGTGTAGCAAGGGGGAACAGTTTTAGTATGTGGTTTCCATCAATGACAAAGGGGGAGATTGTTGGAATATTGTCATTGATGTGAAATGAACTGTTGCCAGAAGTGAATAGAACTATTACAAGAATTGAACATAATTTTATTTCCAAAAGTGAATAAAAATGTCGATGGAAGTGAATGGAATTATTTCTAGAAGCGAATATAAATGTTGATGGAATTGAGTGGAATTGTTGTCAGAAGTGAATGAAAATGTTGATGGAAGTGAACAGAATTGTCGACAAAAATGTCAATGGAATTTTAAACCTTAGCCAACCTATTGGGAGGAGTTGTGACCATTCGAAAGGACCTTTTCACTTGAAAAGTCATGACCTCAACTTGTGGCTTTTTGTGGGTTATAAATAAGTGCATAATGAATGGAAAAATAAGTAGATTCAAAAGTGGAAGATATATAAAATAATAGTAGAATTTTTAAAGGCATTCTATTGTGAGAATATTGAAAAGAAAAAATCAGAAAGTATAAGGAAGAGTATAGTAGTGAAAACACTCAAGTGTGGATCGAATCTAAAGGAGATAAAGAAAGTGTTCTATCATCTATTATTTTGACAACAAATTTGAGATAGAAGATTGATTTTTTTTAGAAGGTTGGTGCCTTTGTTTTGAAGAGATTGGTGTCTCTTGCTAAGTTGGTGATTGGTGAAAGGGGTTGCTGCTCCTATAGGTTGGTGCCTACAAAATTTTATTTGGGTTTAGTGCTCCAGTAGGTTGGTGGCTCTGAATATTTATATTAAGAGAATTTCTCCATGGTTTTCTCCTGAAAGGGTTTCCATGCAAATCTATATCTATTTGCATTGTGTGTTTTTGCATTGTATTCTTTGATTTATTTGAATATATTAATTTTAGAGTAATTTGAGTTTTTAGATTTAAGATTAATAGTTAAAAGTGAAAAAATATCTTATATTGATTCACCCCCTACCTCTTAGTATAAGCTTATGCTTAACATAAGCAAACCTATTCTACTTTTGAACCTTGTGAAATCTAATAATTCACTATACATGAGGATCTTCATTCTAAAAGAGAAACAAACACACCATGTAATAATGTTAAAAATTATAGATAATGGGATTTATATGTTCTAAATCATCAACCAGAGGTCCTATCTAAGCTTTAATGGTGATGAAGTTTCATCATCAAAAATATTGACTATATGACTGCATCTGGTTAATAGTATTCAACCAAGATCTAATGGAAATATATCCATTTTAAACATTTTATCTTATTTTTAATTGAACCATATTCAACCTCTACTTGAAGTTTCCTGGATTTGACTTGTGATATCGATCATTGATCTTGATCTGGGTCTTCAATATTAAGACACTTAGCAATTTTGCATTTATCCTTAGGATACGTTGTCAGTTTCATCTACTCCTACAGTTATGAAATGTTTTGTCCTCATATTTAATCTAAGATATTTGAATTTTTTACCTCACTTGCACCATCGATCTCCTCTCCTTAGTGAACATGTGTCATTAGTCTGGTAAGTCATTATGATCATGACACTTGTGATTGGCATGTTCAATCTTAGGATACTTTGAATTTTTAGCTTGATTCTCACCATTTATATTTGAATTCATGATTAAATGTGCTCCATTAGATCTTTAGGAACCACTAACGTCATCCTCACCTATTCACCATTAGATCTTTTGATATAATTGAATGCAAACTATTGATCTCATTCTAGGGACGTTTTGACCTATTGATTGCCCATATGTCATTGATATATGATCTGATCAATGAATAATATAACACTTTTTATCTTTTAATTTATCTTTAGGAACATTTGAATCCAAATGGTTATTTCATGAAGCCTAAAATTGACATCCTGATGCACATTTTACTTTGCTAGAGCAACTTTGAAGGATATATATCTTAAGATATGAGAAACAACAAGATATGCAATTTTTATAGGATGATATATGCATTAAATACATAATTTCCATGTAATATTAAACCCTAATTTATTTCCCAAGTGCATTTATTAAACATACAACTAGACTAACTTGTCTATTTTTGCATGACATTTGATGATGGTCTAGTCCATCTTCTTCACTTGATCAAGTCATTAGATCATTTGGTAAATCAAGATATTTTATCATCTAATATATCTAGGTATAATTTTTTTATGTGGACCAATATTGGCCAACATCTTTGGTGACTCATAGGGAAGCATGCCCTTATGCTTG
The DNA here is from genome assembly GCA_037957365.1 of Torreya grandis. Classification (NCBI taxonomy): domain Eukaryota; kingdom Viridiplantae; phylum Streptophyta; class Pinopsida; order Cupressales; family Taxaceae; genus Torreya; species Torreya grandis. The sequence continues at coordinate 445,288 of JARHVA010008414.1, forward strand.
AAAACCTAGACTAGTTACCTTGTCTGATCCAATGGGCATGGAGTCATAAGCTGATCTAAATTGAGTAAGGTTTTCTTTTTTTTGAAACCCTCTCTTGAAGAAACAAGGACAAAAATAATTAAAAAAAACAAAGTTCCCAAGTCACTTTGGAAAAGGAAACACACAATATGAAAGGAAACTAACCTAAACAAAGCAAGGGCAACTAACCTACTAAATAAATATGCACATAGGCACTTAGAGAAAATCATGAAATCTACTCTAATATATGAAATATTATTAAAAAAATTATAATCACCTCCCTCCTAGGTTAAATGGAAAACTTTGAATATCATTTACTTGTAACAAACCACGATGAAAAATACCCTGCTTTAGAGGTACTAGAATTGGTGAACCAAGCAGGTTTATGGCCAATCCTTTTGATATGCTCTCTAATAGATGAAATATAAAAAATATGTCTCCAATGTATACATACTCATCCAAGTTTTCTGATATTGGTTAATTTTGTCCTATAGGATCACTTGATTTATGTTATTTATCACTCTTGAGATTGCCTTGCATGAAGACTTCATTTAGGCTCTTAGGAGAAACTGCACTTGGTTCACTTGGTGGTTCAAAAAGACCATATCCTTCCCCTTTGTCCTTGTGTAAATTAGGACTAATCATACTTACATCAGAATGCTCATAGGTTCCTAGAATAAGGACATGTCCCTTAATATCTTCTAAATATTTGGTTATGGCATTAAACTGTTGCCATAACCCTTCAAATTTTTCATTGGTATGTTCATCAAACTACATCTCTTGAGCATTTGAGATGTATCTTTCATCAACCTAAATAAATATTTCTTCTTAATATCAAACTAAAAATGAGGGTTGACTTAACCATCCAAGGTCTAAAATATAACACCTATCTTGATCAAGCTCTGACCTACTTTCCTCTTGATTTAACATATCAGGGCTATCCTTAACTAACACCTCATCTTGAAGTGGACCAACCTTAGGCACCTAGTTTTGATCCTCTTATTGATATATGTATAATGGACCTTCAATAGTCCATTAAAATTATACTCTATTTTTAACTTATGGATTGTCCTCATTAAGATCTAATTCATTAGTGTTAAAGCCATACCAAGAAGGTTGGTCCAAACCTAACTCTTCCCCTTATAAATGAAGTGGGATACCTATCATGATTGCATCATCATAGACACTTCAATTGTCCTCTTTAGGCTCACATATGACTTCAAGTTCCTCCTCTATCATTTATAAAGTAGGATCTTTATCTAATATGGAGATGGTGGGAGGGTGAAGAAGTTTACTTTTCTTGTAACTTAGGAGAGTGTCCTTCCAACTAGGGAGACTTTGAATGGATTATTTGGTAGCTCTTGAATTGGTGTTTGGACCTCCACAACCAACACCTCCTCCTTATTCTTTATGCCCTTCTAAAATAATTTCCATGATGGAAATGAGTATGGAATAGACACTTTTTATTCATTTTTAATGGTTATAGGAGAGGGTGGCCTCAAAATAGAGGGCATGACATAGCTAGGGTCAAATGTGTTGGAGAAGATCCATGATGGAATGAATTCATGGTTTTTAGTGGGAATGGACATAGGGGTAGGAGAGGGAAAACTAATTAGCTTATGTTTGACATAGTCTTTCTCCCATTTATCAAACACTTTTTCAATGGATAATACCCACCCTTTTAATTCTTGATTCTCAACCTGTGGATAGTCACGTTCCTCAATTAGTGCCCACATGTTCCAAAACTATTGTAAGAAGATATTTATCCCCTCTATGCCATTAATGGGGAATTATTGTCCAAGATTAACCCAATAATTGATTTTCATGATTGTTCTCCCTTGGTCTAATATTGCCTCTCTAAATTTTGACAAGGATGGACTTTGACAAGGCTGATTAGGGGGTTGATTAAGAACTATTGAAGGTTGATCTTCAGGCTCTTATAGGGGAGAGGACACATAAGACTAATCTAAATGAGTGTACTACTATTGATAATATATCAACACACTATCTATGTTATAGATCATACTTCTCATCATTACTATGTCCTCATTCTACAAGATGACCATTATTCACCCTCACAAACTAACCATCTATTCTTGACCAAATAAAGAACACTCCTTTCCTCTTGTATAACATGGATAGAGATGACTGGAGAAAACCCCAACCCCTACCAATCTCCCTTATTAACTCAATATAAACTAATAATGCTTGATTGATGCTTGATAAGGAAGTAACATGATTAGCCTAATCTGAACAAGGGGAATTAGAAGACTAATTTGAATGCAAAGGAGGCTGACCTTGGTCATATTTAGGGGTGGGAGGAGGACAAAGGCCATGATAGGGTTGATAGGTTATTTGAGGGCCACTTGGGGGAACAAATAAAAATGATTTTCTTGATAAGTGTGATGTTGAGGTAGAGAATAAGAATACCAATCAAAATATGGTTGATAATACATACCAAATTATGATTATTAGACACTTAGTTTGCTTAAACTAATTGATGAATACTTGGAGTTGCCATTAATGTTTATGTTGACCAAATCTAACTTTTAGGTCAATTTAGGGCACCCCTAGGAAAATCATGGTTGTATAGATGTTTTGGGTGGCATAATATATTTTCATGAGGTGTTTCATAGGTCATTTAATGTTATTCAATGATATATTAGCCTTGGTCATAAATTTCACTAGCTAACATGTCCTTTTGAGTCATTTTAGGGTTCAAAAAGGTACATTTAATGTTTTATATAGGTTTCTTGGGAAATTTGAAGGTTTAAAATGCTGATTTAACATAACATATGTCTTAGGAAGTTTTAATTAACTGAATCCAACTCAAATTTGGTAGGATATTTAGAAAAAAGTAGTTTTCTTGAAGGAAAAGGAGAATTTGGCACTTATACATCCTCCTTGGGAAGTGTGCCATGTGGTAAATTGTTATAAATTGCCTATTTAGCTTCCCCGTGCTCAATTACATGTTTTTTTTGATCTAAAAGTTCCACTTTAAGGCCACATCCATTCTACTCATTTCTTGGTTTTCTAGACACACTGAAGTGACCTTTGGGTTTTTACTTAGTAAGAATAGCTCATTAGGTTTCAATATAAATGATTTTGGGGAATGATATTATACTAAAATAAATTAATTTTCATATCAATATTTAAAATATTTATAAATCATTCTTTATGAACTATTGATAACAAGTTGACTATGCTTTTTTACTAGTTATTTCATGCACCCTATAGGTTTTGCTTCATTTTGAGTAATTTTGTACAAAATAGATTTTTAGGTGGACTCAATAGGATTTTTAATCTCTTATAAAATTACCTCCATTCTTAGTTTCAAGTTTCAAGTTGATTTTATGAGAAAATCATCTTGTTTTTATAGGCTAGTCTTATGTGGGATGACAGACCTATTTTCACTATGTTTGAGATATGCATGCTTTGTCAATGGATTAAAGGTGTAATTTTAAGTTAATTTACATGTTTAAAAATTGATATTTATTCCCATTTCTAATTTTAACCTCATTCTCTAAATCAATATCTATGAAATTTGTATCCAACACAGTAACTCACATAATTTTGCCATTAACATGCTCATCTACAGGTGTTTGAAAGAAGTTTCCATGTTGAAATCAGGATATATTGACTTTATTAAATTATTATAAAGTTTTAGAGGATCCATTTTGGAATTTTAAATTATAATTAATGAACTTTAAAGGTAGACTTCTTAAATATATGGAACGTTTCATGCTTGCTACCTATATCAACCCAAAGTGCATCTACAAGAGCCTCTTAGGAGAACGTCAAAGTCAAATGGGAGTTTTAATGGTATATAAATATATTATAGTGTCAAAATTAATATTTTAAATCTTGAGAAAGCCTATAATTTTTCATAAACATGCATATCATGCTCACTGCCTACCTATCCTCACCTTCACTACGTATATGAGCAAAAATCCACCTAGAGGTGGTACTAACAGAAAGGAGAGGAGTTGATTTTAGACATTGAAGTAGGTGATAATATAATTATTTAACCCTTAATGTGTTAATTATATCATGGTATACCTATTTTAAGGATATATTGGAAAATGGATTTGAATGAACTTCAAAAGCTCAAATGACTGTGTTCAGGCCATAAGTCCCTAAAGGATGAAAATAGATTCCTTTTGTGTTTTTATAACATATAGTGGTAGAGGTATAATGAATATTAATTAATCCTAAGGTTTTTATTTTTTTCTCACATAGTACAAATACCTTTCTAAGTTTTTGAGGTAGATGAAAAATGGAGGGTAGACAATTGAAGGCCTAAAGAGGCCTGTAAAAGCACTAAAACTAGGCCAAGTGATCTTTTCAACATATGGTATAGCACGAAAACTTATCACCATGTTTTAATGGTTTTAATTTATAAAGGAGACACTTATTATCTAATCATATCATGAAAATATGGTAAGTAATGACATATTCCTCAACAAGAACCCATAGTCCATAGACAGGTTTGATGCTAACCTATAGCCAACCTAAAATGCAGGTTTGAGAAAGTGATTCATTATGATGGACTTAAATCATGATGATAATTTTTTTGAGAATTATTACTAAAATATATGTTAGTATTTTAAATTTTAACAATAAAACAACACCTACAAATTTATTTTATTCAAAAATATGCACCTATAACCATTATAAATGACTGTGAAGGAAAGTGATCTAAAAAAGGGCAATTCAAAAGGTGTTTAGGCAAAGCTCAAGGTGGATAATGGATACCATACATGTTATATGGTCATATAATTTTAATTAAGGTCATATCCACTATTTTAAATCTTGTTTCATGAAATCTAACCTATAGGTGTCCCTTATATAACTAAAATATAGTTAGATAAGGTAGTACAATCTTGATTGAGGATAACCTAAAGGAGTATGTTTAATGCATGAAATATCCCAAACATGATTAAATGTTTTCAAGTAGATTTATGATTATCCAAATGAATTTAGGGGACTTTTTAAAACACCTTTCCCTAAGCTAAATCATATAGGTGACCTTCAGGTAGGTCCAAAAACCAAGTTATCTTAGTCAGGTATAGTGTCTCAATCATGAGTCCCAAGTGTGTATGATGGAACCAAGCAAGTTAGAATAATGAAATAAACATGTAAAACTTCCATTAAGACTCTTATCACCTCCATAATCCCTTATAAATGATAATTAAATTTTTCATAAGGCACGATGGACACCTACAATCAGTTGTAATGGTGGTTGATAGTGAGCAACATGCTTATAGGAGCATTGGAAGTATGAATAGATCATGAATATTAAATAATGGATATAGATAATTTCAATAAATGTTTTAAAACATCATAACCAAACTTATTTTAAGTAATATGATAAACTTCAAGTAGGGGTTCATAGTTTAACAGGAAAGGACTCAATTGACAAGCTAGAGTGCATATAAAAGCCAAATGAAAGGTTGGAATGATAATAAAATGAATTGATAACCTACATAAGGACCATTAAATCCTTATGAAAAAAATATACAAGTATACAAATAGTTCTCATCATCACAAAACACAATCAGTTTGAAGGAGCCCTACAAAGTCTACATTGTTAAGGGTCTATTTTGGTTTAGTGAAGAGTTGAAAGGTCAAAAGAGATGACCAATGGCTCATTTATTTTAGAGAGGATAATTAAAACTTTTATAAGCCTCTAAAATATCCCTTTTTTTGAGAAATTATGGGAATTACCACTTGTTTTATCTTAGATAGAGGGCACTTCCCCTTGTGCATAGCCTGGTAGGTTCAAGAAAAGAGGTAATGGGACTCACCAAAAGCTGTTTAAAACTTGGAGAGAGGTCTATGAAGTTCAAACATGTCTAAAAAAACATGAGATACCAATAACATGAGATTCAAACACAACAATTTACCTCATTCTCTGAAGGTTACAGTCAGGGCTAAGAGGAGGGGTGAAGCCTAGGGCTAGATGAAGAGGTCAACTTCACTTCTAACATTTGATATGAATTATAAAATGGTATAACATGATTATGGGATCATGTTAGAATTTTATAATCTATTTGGAGGCAAATAAAACCATAAAACATCATTTTGATCTGTAAAATGTAATCAGGCTTACTTGGCATGCTCAAACCTAGTACCCAAATGAGAGGTCGACTGAATTTATAGTATGAGATAGACTCAAAAACATATTATATCAGGTGTATGGGATGATAAAAAATGTTTTAAACTTATTTGGATGTAATAGAAGTCATGAAGAAGCCATTTTTGGCTCAAAATCTAACTCAGACCTATAAAAAAGAAGAAAACAAGCTCGAATAGGAAACTTCAAGTGCTCATTTCTCTTTTGAGGATATATATGGGAGTATAATAAGTTAAATTATATTATTAATGTATTTAAAACATTAAATTAGTGAACTTTTTTTTAAATTTGGACATAAAATATTTATGAACAATGCTTAAAAGGTCAAACTTCTTGGAAACCCTTGTTAAACTCTTATAGAGACCCAATTAGAGAAAAAGAGATAGAAATATAATTTAATGGCATATTTTTCTCATAAAACCTACTATTTATTGTATATTACTCACTCAATCTCCCTCACATGCCAACTAGTTATATGGACTTGTACAGATGGGGTGAGAAATAGGTTATTTTTTACCATTTTTTTTGTTGGGTAGGCTATAAGAAGAGTTTTAAGATGAAATAAAGTTTGGAGGGAATATTTAAACTTTTTATAACTACCTATGGTAATTTAATGACTTTATTAAACTTATAAGTTTCAAAATAAGGTGCTTCAACTTAGCTAGTCAAAATTGTCCTAATGGACAAGCTAGTGAGAAGGGTGGAAAGCTTCATGTGAGCTAATTTAAAATCATGTCTGATTACCCTAAGGCCATGGATGGTCTTGAAAATTTTCATCCACTACCTCTCATGTATTTTCATGATCAAATTATGCTAATTTTGAGGCCAAGTGTGTAGGGTGCATGGAAGAGTAGTTTTCTTGATAGCAAATGATGATTGTTCCTTTCCAAGTGATTCCAAATGACCAAGACTAAAACCAATTCATGAAGATTCATGTATGATGAACTTAAAATTCATTCCAATAATTATACCTGGTCCCAATTAGTTATAATGAATTCAAATAGAGCTAATCATGTAGGTAGTTTTTTTAAGCCAGAATGAGGAGTTTCTTACCACTTTACATGAAGTTTATGACTTGGATTGACACTTGTAGCTCCTAACCTTACATATTTAATACTACATAATATTATTATGAACAAATAACTTATATTCTCATCTTGACAAGTGTCCTTGTGACCCTTTGACTTCTCTCTTCTCCTCTCTCTCTCAAGTTCTATAAGAACTAGCCATTTTGGCATTGTATTAGATGTTCCACCTAAGTATGGTGAAGCCTTAATAATTTGTATACCTTTTGATCAGTAATAATACTAATTTTTACCTATTTAATGATTTTTATTAGTGTGTTCATTTGTAACATTTGATTTTTCATAAGTGATAACTCTTATTTCCTTAGCATGATTATTTCATTCTATCATTTATTTGCAATTAGAAATCTTCTTCTTGTAGGGAATCTTAATTGTTATAGGAAATGTCAAGGATTGAGTGAGTTAGTCTATTAATTAGTGCCCTCATATTTATTTTGTATAGTCCTCCTAGCTTTGCACATTAATCCATAACCTCATCATGTAACATTGATGTGAGAAGATGAAGATTGGAGAAGTGTATGTTTAGTTTATTCTTTGATTTCAAGTGTAACATGTAGATGGTTGGATGTCATAATTTTATTTGGTGTATCACCTCCCTTATCTTAGGTTTTTCTCAATTATCCTTCTCCCTTTTCACCCCCCAAGTTTATTTATAGTTGTAATCTAAAGTTGTACATCATGGGAGCTAACCCTATCTAGAGATTCACCTCATTCCTTAAGCTACCCACAAGCCTAGAGGTGTTTCCATTATGCCACTTTGATGAGGAGAGATTTTCCATCTCCTCAAAGTGTTAAAATTAAAGTGACAACAGTTTTTGGCACACCTAGTGTGAATCTTTTTTTAAGAGGTTGGGAGATTTTTGGTGCTATCTCTTCACAATCAGCCTTTGGAGGCATCTATCAAAACATCAATGGTGACTCCAAAGATAGATTAGTTGGTCAAGAATCCTAGGTATTCATATTTAATATTGATGATATCCATTATTTTTGTCCTTTTTCCTAATAAAGTTTTCATGTTTGACTTTGATATTGATATTTGTCTTACACAAGTTGGTGAGACTTTTCAAGCTTGTCCCATTCCCTATCAATATGAACAAGTCCTTAATTAGCCCATTTAGGAAGTATATTAGTCCTATAATATACCTTGATATAAACCACATTTTACCCCTCAATAGTCTTATCAAAATGGATATCAATCCTATGAGCCATGGAAGATATATAGCACTTCATTTCCCTCTCTATATGAACACCATGTTGTTGGACAATCCAATGAGAATGGTTACCAAGAAACACCTCTCTATCAGCCTCAATATGATACCTATCATTCATACTATGATGTATATCAGCCTCAAGATTATTTATATGAGTCTTGTCATATGAAACCAAATGTTTTCATGGATTTTACAAAAAATTACCATTGGCAAGATTTAGCTCCTACTCATGTAGATGTTACTCCTCCTAATTAGCCTACGAATTCACTTCCATATGAACTCACTAGTGATTTAATCTTTTATAAACCCATTAATAATCTTTTTCATTCATCCCACACTCCATCTCCAACTCCTTCACCTTCCACTACATCTCATACTCTATCTCCTTCACCTCAAATACATGAGCCTATCCATAATCCTTTCACATCATTCCTTCTCAAGGAGGAACCTATTTTGAGAGAAGTAAGTAAGGAAGAAGAAATTCAATTCATGGTTGATCAAGGGGATTTCATGAGTGATTATGAGGAAGAAATAACCACAAGGACTCCCCTTGGTGAACAAAATGATAGTTCACTAGATAATGTCTCTATATTTGAAGGGATGTGTGTCCATAAATAGTCCCCTACACTTCACCCTCAATCTAATTTTGAGTTTTATGTGCCACCTCTACCAACTAGTTCATCTTATCCTCACCCTATCACTCTTTGCCTTGATGGACCTATGGTATGGTAAACTAAGGAGGATTTGCTAGTTGATAAATAAAGAGAACTCTTGCTTGAAGAAACCTTACCTCCTTGGTAGCCTCATTAGGCTAGGTCACATGATTTCAAGATGCCTAGTCTTGTCATTACCATGAAGGAAAAAGAGATGGAGGATCTTACAACCCTTGAAGATGACTCTACATATAATCAAAAGGTTGTAGATTATCATCTCAAACATGAAGTATAATTTACTATCAAGAAAGAAAGTCAATACATCCCTCAAGAGGTGGCAGTCTTAGGAGAGACTCATGAGACCAATATAGAGGAAATAGTTCTTGAAGATGGCATTCATAAATAATAAGATTTATGATAGAGGTTCAATTACATTTTTAATGAATTTAATGAGTTGTGTAAAGATTCTCCTTATCAAAAATATTTCACACCTGATGATAAGCTTGTTGATGAGTCTAAACATGATATTGAGTGTTCAACTGAACTTAAAGAAGAAGCTCTTTCTACTAGTCAAGAACCTACTATCATGAAGTCACTTAGTGAAGTTAGTATACAATAATTTATTAACAAGGATGATTAGTATCTACAAATAAAGATCTTTCAAAAGCTTGAATAAATTTTCTAGGTTGAGGTTCAAGTGCATGACAAGGTGAATAAATAATCTTCCATGGAGGACAATGACCAATATTGGATAGAATTTTCAAAGTTCCTTGATGAGTTAAAAGAACTTACAGCTAAGAGGAAGCCTAATCTTATTGAAATCACTATGGAAGACAAGAAGGTATGCCTTGTTGAATCATCATTTGAAGTTGTAATTGAGGATCCACATGACAAGGTTGAAGATGTTTGGATGCAAGAAAAATACTTTTACATTACAAATCTATTTGAATATGGTCTACTTAAGAGCATGATAATTGAATTACCAAAGAATAGGTCTAATCCATAAAACATCTGATCCAAGGAGGAACATGCTTTGCACCATGTTTGATCTCATGAAGAAGGTGATTATTCAAACTTCCCCTTTGATATAGGAGGGAGGTATACTTAGTTTTTAGTTGTACATAATAGTTATTTTCTATTTTCCCTAAGTGTCTTGAGCACATGTGTGTGTGTGTCTTGCTAGTTTGTTTTCTTATTTTGTGTAGGAATTTTGCTTTATGTGTTTGAGGTAGTCATTAGTGTATTTCATTGATCAAATTAAATGGTCAAATGTTTACTTATTTGTCTCAAACTTTAGATGACTCCTAATCCCAATGGATTGATAAGGCTATAGGTCTAGTTAGTATAACAGGTATACTACCCCTATGAGTCACCAATTTGTTGATTAAATTTGACTTTTAGGTCAAATTAGGGCACCACTAGGTAAAAAATTGGTTTTATAGATGTTTTTGGGGGCATAATATCTTTTCATGAGGTTTTTCATAGGTCATTTAATGTTATTTAATGATATATTAGCCTTGGTCATAAATTTCACTAGTTAACATGTCCTTTTGAGTCATTTAAAGGGTCATAAGGGTGATTTAATGATTTATTTAGGTTTATTGGGAAATGTGAAGGTGTAAAATAGTTATTTCACATGACATGTGTCTTAGGAAGCATTAATTAACTAAAAACAACTAAAAATAGGTAGGCTATTAAAAAAAGGTAGTTTTCTTGAAGGAAAAGGTGAATTAGCACTTGTACAACCTCCTTGGGAAGTGTACCATGTGGGACATTGTTAGGTAGTGACTCTTCATATTCCCTATTCTCAATTACATTTTTATTTTTGGTCTAAAAGTTCTATTTTAAGGCCACAACCATTCTTCTCATTTCTTGGTTTTTTAGACACACTAAAATGACCTTTTGGTTTTTACTTAATACAAATAGCTCATAAGGTTTCAAGACAAATGATTTTGGGAGATGATATTATACTTACATACCTTCATATTTATATCAAAATTGAAAATATTTATTAACTATTATTTATGAACCATTGCTAACAAGTTAACTATACTTTTTTTCTAGTTATTTCATGTACCCTATAGTTTTACTTCATTTTGAGCAATTTCATATGAACTAGTTACTGAGGTGGATTTTAAAAGATTTTTAATCTCTCATAAATTAAATCCATGATTATTTTCAATTTTAAATTTGATTTTATGATAAAATCATCTTGGTTTTGTAGATTGGTCTTATGTGGGATGACATGCCAATTATCGTTGTGTTTAAGATATTAATGCTTTGTCAATGGATTTAGGGGGTTATGTTATGTTGATTTAAATGTTTAAAAAGTTATATTGATTAAAATTTTTCCTTTCAACCTCATTCTCCAAAGCAATCTCCATGATAGTTGTAGCTAACATAGTAAATCACATAAGTCTGCCATTAACATGCTCATCTATAGGTGTTTGCAAGAAGTTTCCATGTTGAAATTAGGCTATCTTTAATTTATTCAAGTCTTAATAATTTTTAAATGATTTGTGTTGGAATTTTAAAGGAGAATTAATGAACTTTAAAGTTATACTTCTTAAATATATGGAACATTTCATGCTTGTTGCCTATATCAACCTAAAGTGCATCTACAAGAACCTCTTAGGATTATGTCAAAGCCAAATGGAAGTTTTAAGGGTGTAACAGTCTTTAGAGTGCCAATATTACACTTTTAAATCTTGATAAAGCATATAAGTGTTCATAAAAATTCATATCATGCTCACTACCTACCTATCCTCACCTTCACTGCCTATATGAGCAAAAAGCCACCTACAAGTGGTACTAATAGAGAGTAGAGGAGTTGATTTGAGACATTGAAGTAGGTGAAAATATCCTTATTAAAGCCTTGATGTGTTAATTATATCTTGATAGACCTGTTTGAAGCATAGATTGACAAATAGATTTGAGAGAACTTCAAAATCTCAAATGACTATGTTTAGGCCATAAGTCTCTAAAGGATAAAAATAGAGTCATTAGGTGTTTTGATGACATCTATTAGTAGAGGTATAAGGGTTATTGCTTCATCCTAAGGTTTTTTTTTTTTGAATTTATAACATGGGAGAAAGACCTTGCTAAGTTTGGGAGGCAGATGGAAAATGGAGGGTGGACAATTAAAGGCCTAAAGTTGCCTACAAAAGTACTAAAACTAGGTAGTAAATTCTACAGGCTCTACCCCTAAGTGATCTTTTCAACATATGGTATAGCATGAAACCATATCACTATGTTTTAATGGTTTTAAGTGATAAAGGAGACACTTATTATCTAATTATATCATGACAAGATGGTAAGTAATGACATATTACTCAACAAACACCCATAGTCCATAGATAGGCCTGGTGTTAACCTACAACCAACCTAAAATGTGGGTTTGAGAAAGTGATTCATTATGGTGCACTTAGATCATGAAGATAGATTTTTTAATCATTATGAATAAAATATAGTTTAGTATGTGAAATTTTAAAAATAAAACAACACCTACAAATTCCTTTTATTCAAAAATATGCACTTATAGCCATTACAAATGACTATGAAGGATAGTGAACTAAAACAGGGTGATTTAAAAGGTGTTTAGGAAAAGATCAAGGTGGATAATGGATCCCATCAGTGTTAGATTGTAATGGAAGTTTTATGGAGGTCATATCCACTATTTTCAATCTTGTTTCATGAAATCAAACCTATAGGTGTCCCTTTTAGAATTAAAATATAGTCAGATAGGGTAATACAATCTTGACTAAGGGTAACCTAAAAGAGTATGTCTAATACATGAAATAGCCCAAACATGAGATAATGGTTTTATTTATATGTATAATTATCCAAAGGGATTGAGGGAAGGTTTGAAAACACTGTTCCCCAAGCTAAAGCATACATGTGACCTTCAGGCAGGTCTAAAAACTAAGGTATCTCAGTCAGGCAGAGTGTCTCAATCATGAGTCCCAAGTGTTTATGAAGGAAACAATCAAGTTAGACTGATTAAATAAACATGGAAAACTTATATTTATACTATTATCACCTCTATAATCCCTTGTAAATGTGAATTAAAACTTTCATAAGGCTTGATGGACACTTACAGTCAGTTGTAATGGTGGTTGATAGTGAACAACATGTTTATAAGAGCATTGGCAGTATGAATAGATCATGAATATTAAAAAATGGATATTGATCATTTTAAAATGTCTTGAGAATTTCAAGAAAGGTTTTAAAACATCACAAAAAAACTCATTTGAAGAAATATGATAACCTTCAAGTAGGGGTTTATAGTCTAGTAGAAAAGGACTCAATTGAGAAGCTAAAGTGCATATGAAAGCCAAATGGAAGGTTGGAATGATAATAAAAGTAAGTGAACACCTTAATAAGGAACATGAAATACTATAAATACTTATGAACATGGTATGAAATCAAACAAAGAGTTCTCATCATCACAAAACATAATTAGTTTGAAGGAACCCTACATAGTCTACATTGTTAATGGTATGTTTTGGTTTAGTGAAGTGTTTAAAGGCCAAAAGAGGTGAACAAGGGATATTTTTTTGTAGAGATGATAATAAAAAAAATTAAAATCCTATACAATCTTCATTTTTTTATAATAAATTAGGGGAATTACCCCATGTTTTATCTCAAACATGGGGTACTTCCCCTTATGCATAACATGGTAGGTTGAATTAAAGAGGTAATGGGACTCACAAAAAATTGTTTGAAACTTGGATAGAGGTATGTGAAGTTCAAACATTCATAAAAAAACATGAGAGACCAGGAAAATGAGATTAAAACAAAAAAAGCTACTTCATGCTCTTAAATTTACAGTTAGGGCTAAGAGGAGGGGTGAAGCCTAGGGCTAGATGAAGAGGTCATCTTCACTTATAACCTTTGATATAAATTCTAGCTTATTATAAAATTAATATGGTACCATGGTATACTTTTCCACTATTTAGAGGCAAATAAAACCATAAAAGGTCATTTTGATCTCTAAAATGAAATTAGGCTTACTTGGAATGCTCAAACCTAGTACCCAAATGAGATGTCAGTTGAATTTCTAGCATGATATAGGGTTTAAAACCTATTATAGTAGGTGTATGGGATGGTAATATAGGTATTAAAGTTATGTGGATGTAAGATAAGTCATGAAGAATCCATTTTTGGCTCAAAATCTAACTTAGACGTATAAGAAAGAGGAAAATAATCTCGAATAGGCAACTTCAAGTTCTCATTTCTCTTTTGAGGATATTCATGGGTGTATAATAAGTTTAGGTATGTTATTAAGGTCATTTAATATCAAATTATGATTTTTTTTTGAAATTTGGATGTGAAACCTTTATGAACAATGCTTAAGAGGTTAAACTACTCAAAAACCCTTGTTAAAGCCTTACAAATACATGATTTGAGAAATGGATCTAGAAATATAATCTAATGGCATATTTTTCTCATGAAACCTAATATACCATACATAGGACTCACTCTAGCTCCTCCACATGCCAACTAGTTATACGGATGGGGTGAGAAACATGTTATTTTTGACCATTTTTTGTTTTTTTAAGGATACAAGAAGAGTCTAAAGATGAAATAAATTTTAAATTAAATACTTAAACTTTTTATAACTCCCTATGGTCATTTCATTCCTTGATAAAACATCTAAGTGTTTAAACTAGGTACTTTAACTCAGCCAAACAAAATCGGCCTAATGGATAAGCTAGTGAGAAGGGTGGAAAGCTTCATGTGAGCTGATTTTAAAGCATCCCTGATGCACCTAAGGCCATTAATAGTATTAAAAAAATTCATCTACTCTATCCTATGTATTTTTATGATCAACTAATGCCAAATTTGTGGTCAAGTGTGTAGGGTGTATGGAAGAGCAATTTTCTTGATAGTAGATGATGATTGCTCCTTTCCAGGTGACTCTTGATGACTAGGCCTAAAACCAATGCATAGAGAGGCATGTTTTATATCCTTACACTTCATTATAATCATCATACCTAGTCCCGATTAGTTATAAGGTGTTCAAATAGATCTAATCATGCATGTAATTTTTTTGATCTAGAATGATGAGTTTCTTTCCACTTTTCATGAAGTTTATGACTTGTATTGACACTTTTAGCTCCTGAAATTACATGGTTCATCCCACATCCTCTTTTCATACAAATATAACTGATCTTCTTAGCCTGAAAAAAGTATTTGTGACCCTTGGACTTCTCTCTTCTCCTCTCTCTCTCTCAAGTTCTATATGAACTAGCCATTTTGGCATTGTATTGGATGCTCCACTTGAGTATGGCAAAGTCCTAATAATTTATATACCTTTTTATCAATAATAATACTAATTTTTACTTCTTCCATGATTGTTATTAGTGTGTTCATTTAGAATTTTTGATTTTGAATAAGTAATAACTCTTGTTTCCCTAGCATGATTGTTTCATTCTATCATCTATTTACAGTTAAAAATATTCTTCTTGTAGGGCATGTGAAGTTCTCTAGGAAATTTCAAGGATTGAGTGAGTTATTGTATTCATTATTTCCCTCATATGCCTCTTTTTTAGTCCTCCTATCTTTTCACATTCATCCATAACCTCACAATGTAACATTAATGTAAGAAGATGAAGATTGGAGAAGTGTATGTTTAGTTTATCCTTTGATTTCAAGTGTAACATGCATATGGTTAGATGTCATCATGTTATTTGGTGTATCATCTCCCTTAGGTTAGTTTACTTTCAGTTATCCTTCTCCATTTTCACACCCCAAGTTTAGTTTTATTTGCAATCCAAAGTGGTACATCAAGGGAGTTATCCCTATCTTCTTCCTTGAAAGGAAAAGATCTTCAATGGTACCAGGGATTAAAATCAAACTCCATTCATAACTGGGATGAGCTTGGTGAGGACTTATGCAAGTATTTCAAGGACTAAAGTGATCATCTAACCCTGATTGAGCAACTCACAACAATAAGTGAGCACTACATGAAATGATTATCGACTTCAAATTTAGGTTATAGAGGGTCTAGGATAGAATCCCTATGATGTGTGAGACATCTCCTAATACTACATTCTTTTATTTCATAAAATCTCTTAAAATAAATATAGTAGTGATGATTTAATCTATGGGGGGCATGATTCTCCTTGATGCCTATGAATTAGTTATGCATGCCAGGAATTGCTTAATCCATGTAGTCAAGATTGCACCTAGACCCCCTATGCATATATTCATAGACCCTCCTAATCTAGAAACTGCACAACCCATGCTAGCACCTATCCCTACTATAGTGATCCCACTTGATTTATACTCTACCCCTTCCAATGAATTATATGAAGTGAAAGTATCATAAATTTTTGGGAATGAGTTGGTTTCCATTAAAATAAAATAAGCATATTACCCTAGACATCAACCATTCATTCAGTAATACCAATTAAATAGACCTCCCTACCAAGGTGGCACACAAGCACAAAATTATCTCACATAGAATAGAGTACCTTATGCACTAAAATTTGATGTTGATAAAACCTCTAAGGCCCTTTTTCTAGTTTATAATAATCTATCATAGGATTATAAATGGTGTTTCCCATAGCACTAGCTACATGATTAGGCTACATGCACAAATGGAGTTATAAACTAGGTAATTATGGTGAAAAACATGCCTCAATTATAGGAACAAATAAGTAGTGTAGCTCCACAAATGGGAGAATCTGGTACCAACTCAACCTAAAGATGGGTCTACCTTTATCAATTGGAAAGAGGAGGATTTTGGCTATATAAACCAAAGTACAACACCTAGTGGAAAAAGTACTCTAGTTGATTTCAACATAAGGTTGAAAAGAAGAGTTACATGTGAGGCCTCACCTACTTTAGTTCCCACATCATCAATGCCATAGGTTACCTATGTATACACACAAGATAAGGTACCCATACAAGCCTTATACCCAAAGAAATCTATGTAGGAGGAAGGACCACCTCAAATCATTACATCAACACTAGGAGAGGATGATATTCTAAAGTTACAACCTAGGTGATCTCAAGTTCCTTTCAATATAGTGGAGCAAATAAAGAAAACAAGCCTCAATGTCATAATGTGGGATGTGCTTATAATTTTATCCCAATGGAATTTATTATAAGATGTGCCAAAAGTCTTTTAAGATTGTCATTCCCCTGAGTCAGTGCCTATCACTTATACAAGTTTGTACCAACCAAAAGAAGAAGTGTAGGTGTGCAACATTAACAATAATTCACCCCCATTCTATGTCTCTTTGATCATCAGCCAATACTTATTACACAATTATATGATTGACTCTGGTGTAAGCAACTTTGTAGTGCCAAAGAAGATTATAGACACACTCAAAATCGTATATACCCCTATTTTCAAAAGGAGTGGTCTAACTTGATGGCACAATAGTCAAATTTGTAGCTGTAATTAAGGGTTTAAATCTAATGTTACATATTAACCAAGACTTTCTATTATGTAGGATATCAATGTCATCAATTTACCTCCCTATTTTATAATCTATCTCTCTCTAGAATTCATGGTAAAGATAGGAGGGTATTTATCTTCAAATTGGTCAGATATGTTGTTAAGAACTAGATATGTGATGTTTTACCAAGAGGAGGATCTAATTCTCCATGATGACATGATATTATTAGAGGAAACCCTAGATGATCTATTGGATGAATGGGTGCATGAACTCTTTAAGTGTGACCCATATGATAATGTAGATACTAGGCTTGACACATATTACATCATAGAAGAGAATCTAATGCTACTTAAAATCATAAAGGTGCATGAGAGTACTAAAGTCAGATGGTAGTTATACTTTGATGACTCCCAAGGTAGGAATGGTGTAGGATCTAGTATCATGTTGGTATTTCCCTAAAAGGAAAAATACATCCATTCTTATAGACTATAGTTTGATTGCATGAATAATGTTGTTAAGTATGAGGTACTAATTCAAGGCCTTCATCTTATGCATAATAAAGGAATCAAGGCACTATAATCATTGGGTGATAGTGAACTAGTTGTCAAATAGGTCAGAGCATAGAGCATGACAAAAAATGGCTTGATGAAAGCCTGAAAACATAGGGTATGGGACGTGATTGAAGGGTTTGATGCCTTCAATATCACTTTAGTTATAAGAGTGTACAATGCAAACACAAATAGGATGGAAACCATAGGTGCATAATATGACATTCCTTGCAACATAATGAAAGAGTCTGAATAACTTGTCAAGTCACTAATTAGACTAGGAGTCCCTAACAACATGGATAACTAGTAAGTATTTGATAACAATGAGAAAATCATTAATTTCCTTCAAGAAAAATTAGAGTTTTGTGCCATAAACTAGGCATAGTTGTAGGCCTAATATGAATATCAAGTTATCTAATTGAAAGGAAACAAACTACCTAAAGGGTTGGTCACCCTATAAAGTATCTTTGATTATAAACACCAATTCAGAGGAGAAAGGCACAATATGATATCCAAGGAAGATATATCTACACCTATAACTATTTTATAACAAAAAACTCTAAAAGGTGGTAAGGTTTGATCCACACTAGAGATTGAAAGCTTCATTAAACTCACTAGAGGTATGATTATATTTTTTCTTGGAGCTACAAGGATCTTAGAAGTTTTGATCTAGGTATCATGTAACATATAATTGAGCTAGACCCTAGTGTGCAACCTATTTACCAAAATTAGAGGTCCATTAATATAAAGTTGAAGCCATTGATGTGCAAGAAGATCTCTAAACTCATTAATGCTAGTATAAAACTTCTAATCAATCACTCCTCATGGGTCACCAACTTGGTACCAGTGTGAAAGAAGAATAGGGAGCTACATCTCTATGTGGACTTTAGGGACCTGATTAAGGCTTCCCTCAAAGACCACTATCCTCTTCCACCCATGGTGAAAATCTTTCAAATGGTCATAGGCATGGAGATATTTTCATTGTTGGATGGTTATTTTGTCTATAAATAATTCAAGTTCAAGAGTGTGATTAATATAAGACCACATTCACCACTAAGTGGGGAGCCTATGCATATCAACACATAACTTTTGGAGTAATAAACCTAGGTGCAACCTTCTAGAGAGCCATGGATATGGCATTCAATGAACTCATCAGCAAGATCATCTTAGTCTACCTTGATGATATAATTTTTTTCTCAAAGTGCACAAAGGATCATTTGGGTCATCGAGAGTAGGTATTTCATAAGTTTCATGAATTTGAAATATCCTTGAACCCAAGAAAATGCATATTTATGGTACAAAAAGGCACCCTTTTGGGGCATATTATTTATAAAGATGGATTCATAACTAATATATATTGGGTTAAGGATATCTCATCTCTTCTCCTTTTAAGCCAAAAAAAGAGTCTCCAAAGTTTCCTAGGGAGACTCAACTTTGTAATAAGGTTTGTGCTTAGCCTCATCATCTTGGTCAAGCCTCTCACTAAAATGCTAAATAAGAAAATTACATTCAATTTGATGCACAAAGAAAAAAACATTTTTAAGCCCATGAAGTGTGCCATTATGCAAGATGTAACCTTGTTTAACCAAGATTATATAAAAGAATTCATCCTTTATGTATTTGGTGGAATAGAAGGCATCTCAACCATTTTAATGCAGTAGAATAGGTATCAACTAGAGTAACCAATTGATTTTGTCAACTAGGTGCTAAAAGATTATGAGCTGTGCTACATTTTTGTATAAAATCACACCCTCACAGTCACAAGGGCAATAAATAAATTTAGGCACATTCTCTCCAACAATAAGATCTATCTCATGGTCATGCATGTAGGCATCAATTAATTCTTTCTCAATAGGGACATCCATGAGAAAAGGGTTGGCCGGATCATTAAAGTGATGAAATATGACATGGACATCCAAGTCACCAAGATAATCTAAGGAAAGGGACTATATTAGTAGTTAGTATAATTATCAAAGTCAAAAGAATAAATGGTATTAGTATTGCACGAGGAAGAGCACACAAATGATGAAGTTGCTACCAACTAGGCAAAAGACATGAAGACCTTCTTTAGGCATAATGTATATCCACTTGGCCTTGACAAAGCCAAACATAGACATTTCTATGTGCAATCCATTCCTTATGTGATAGTATGAGGTGTACTAATCCATAAGGATCTCAATAGGGTCCTCCTAAGGTCCATAGAACTAGAGCAAGTAGGTATAATCCTTAAAAAATTCCATAACAAACTTTTAGGAGGCCATTATTCATCTAAGACTACTATTGTGAAGATCATATGAGCTGGTTATTTTTATCCAACTTTGTTCAAAGATGTGCATTCTTACATGTGATCTTGAAATAAATGTGCCTTTTTCATAGGTAAACAAAGGCTTGTAGCCTTACCACTATGATTGATTCAAGCTAACAAACCCTTTATGTATTGGGGCCTAGATTTCATAGGCATGATTAACCCACCATCAAGTGATGGGCATAAGTGGATTCTCATATCCACTGACTATATCACACTATGGACAAAAGTGGTTATGCTCAAGGAGACTAATGAGACATTTATCCTCAACTTATACTAAGGTATTATAATGAGATTTAGTATTCCAACCACCATCATCTCTAATAATACACTAGCCTTCATTGAGACCAAGATCAGTGAATGGGCCATAAAACATAACATCCACTTGAGCACCTCATCAAATAATTACCCTCAAGGTATTGGTCTAGTCAAGTCCATGTATAATAATTTGACTCATGTCATAAAGAGGAATCTGCAAGATAATAAGTGGGATTGACATACTAAGCTCAACACTATACTTTGGCCTATCAAATCATACCCAAGAGAGTGTTGGGTAACTTAGCCTTCAAGCTAGTCTATGGAAGGGAATCTAGGTTACCATCATCCCTCAATTTATCATCATTATAACTCACACATTGGTTAAAACTACTCAAAAAATATCCCCTTGAAGTTAGATTGACCAAGTTAATGGAAGTCAAATAAATAAGAGGGTGAGCTACATGCACCCTAAAATTTCAATAAGATCAAACAAAGAGGGTCTTTGATAGGAAATCTAGCATCAAGAGTTTCCAAGAGGTAGACTTAGTGTTCAAATGGGATGCAAATAGATCAAATCCTAAAAGGCACACTAAGTTTGATGCAATATGGAGTGGCCCATATACCATCACTGGTTATAAACCATCCAATACCTTTTAGTTTGCTAGAATGAATGGAGAAGAGCTTCTAATATTAGTCAAGAGGATTCATCTCAAGCACTATCTCCACTAAATCTTGTATATCTTTCTAAATAAGTAGAGTAGATTCTTTTCATTTCCCTAAAGGTACACCTCTCACATACTTATATTTAGATTATTTTTATTTCCTCCAAGTGCTTGTGTGTAGTGTTTTCTTAGCTTATATATTTTCCTCTAAGCACCTTTGGCATAGTTATTATCTTATCAGGTGAATCTCAGTTAATTTCAAGAAGCCATAAGAACATAGTTAGCAAATCCATAGGAGGAAAAACTAGAAGTTCCAACAGTTATGTGCCTAATGGATCACTAAAAGGCTACTGGGTTCTTCCTTAGTAGGCAAGTAGCCTATAAATATTTATAGAAGTGTTGACTTTCTAAGTCACCCCTCGGTTAGTGTAAGGCCTCCAAAGCCCTTATATAAGATCAACACACCTAAAAAGTCCCTATCACTCCAAAGAGAAGTGTAGGCACTCTTTGTTTGCACTCGAACCCATGAATGAAATGTAGGTATGTGAAACAAGGAAATAATGATCTATTATTGCTAAAATAATTAAACACATATCATTATGTAGAAGTGGGTGGTGCAAAAGGCAAAAGACACACAAGATTTATAGTATGGGCCTTGTGTCCTCAAGTGGATAAATAAAAACATGGTGCAAGAAGCAGAGCTTTCTTGTACCCATCCAATATAGTTTCACACCTATGCATAGGGTTCTACTTATGTGCCTCTCTATTGCATAATTCATAATATTCTTCCAAAATCACTATAAGTTGGCCTCATGCTCACTCAAAACAAATATATTTAGATCCTTCCCAGGGAAAGTGCCAACCTTCCATGTGTCAAGCAATTTCCAAACATAGAGGTATGTTGGAGGTGGTTGAGTGAAGTTTGAGGCACTATTAGAAAAATTTAATATAAAATCATATATTTAACCTTGAAGCTTGAGTACATGCCATCATCTAACACCAATAGGAAAATATCCCAATTTCCCATGTATTTGTGCCAAAAAATTATCCTACCACCAACCATATCCAATCATCTGAAAAAAATATGGCCTTGATACCACAAAGGAATTAAATGTTTCATCCATTACCCAAGTGGTGAATTTATTGTGAAACTGACTTGATATTCTATAAAATCCTATTTATCTCATTGTAAAATAGGTTGACACATTTTTTTAGCCTCATGCTACTAAAAGTTTCCCTCTATAAGTACTTATATATGTTAAGTCTTGTAGATTAATGAGAATTAAATTCACCTCTCTTTTTTCTTCTAATGATCTATGTGTTATTTGCATTTGGTTATCTTTGACTGTGGGTAATGTTCTCCCCTTTCTCTATTGTCCATTCCCTACACCTCCTCATTAAACTTGGAACTCACTTTCAGGTCATATCTTGTACATACCAAGGTCTATGTTGATGTTTCTTGTGGATCATTTATCATCCCTCTCAATGTAGCATTGTGTTCCCACACCTCTATTCAAAACACTTATGCATTTAGAGTGTCCTTGATAGAATCTATGTGGAAACATCTTTTTCTTAAGCATTTTTAGTGTGTTTATGGTAGTATGAACACTCACTCTATTCTAGGAAAATAACCTTTTCATTTCAGCACCCTCTTACCTTTTCCCTCCCTTTTCACTCGTGATCTTAGGTTTATACAAGAGATAGTTTACCTTTCTTCTCATTAGGTCTGCACATCGATATTAAACCAGGTGTACATAAGATATAAGAAATCTAACTTACTCAAGAGGCTTGTCCCAATGAGTGCAAAGGGTTCCATGCCTTGGGGATATTTCCATCATTATGGTAAGATAATCAATACTCATATGTGTAGTTACATGATAACACTTCCACACCTAGCATTGAGTCCTCATGTACCCTATGCAAGAGTTCCATTCTTAGTGACTTATTGCAAATCTTGATATGTTGTCAAGCATCCATGGGTGCACATTTTGAATGACAAAAAGATCTTCTATTTTATGAGGCAATTGAAGAAGTTTTAGTTGAGGTATATGAAGATGAGAATGACTCACATGAGCAAGAAGAAAAAATCATCATTGGGATTGATTCAATCTCTCAAGATTCAAAGGAAGGTGAATTCAAAGAAGTTGTTACTAAGATAGTTGATGATCTTCAAGTATAATAACAAGTATATTAAGATGAGGTTTTTGATATTCAAGAGGAAGACACTCAAATTTTACAAGTTGAATATGTTTCTCAATATTTATTTGATCATACAATAGCTACCATTCATTATCATAGTTCACAAGTACTTTCAAAATTAGTAGAAGTCAAGTACCAATTCATAAGATAAGATGAAGAACAAGATGATTTTGAGAGTATGCCAAGTCATCAGCTTGATGTTGAAGATGAAGAAATTTTGATAGACCAATCTAAGATACCAAAAGAGAATTTTCAAATTATGATCACAGTGAAGAAACTCTAATTTTACTTTAGCTTGGTGAAAGCCAATCACTAGATTTGTTTTATGTTTTGAGTTTATTGTATTATTTACGTTAATATGGTTCATTATAGGTTGAGAGAATAACTTTCATCAAATAAGAAGGAACTAGCTCTTTGAAAAATCAAATCTAGAAAGTTGTTTTTTTAGGAGATGGCTTGTTTGAGTCTCTCAAAAAAAGTTATCAACTTATAACTTCATCTTCATATGTTTTTATCCTTTTGGAAGTTGAATATGAACATATATGGCCTCAATAAGTCATAAAATTAGATCCATCTTTCTTAGAGGATAACCTTGCAAACATTACTCAAGAGAAACATCAAGCTTCCCAACATGATCATAATAAGCTACTCATGAATGAACAATAAATGAGATTGTTACTTCAAAGTACATGCATCTGGGAGGAGAATGATTGGGTCTTGGAGTCACATCTACAATTCATGCACCTAAAATTGGTAGTAGATGAACTAGTTGTTTCCCTAAGAGATTATGAAGGTGCAAATGATCTTAGCTAAAAAAGAGAGCTATCAAGGTATGTGAATCATTTTTAAAGGTTCTATGGTGGATAAGATAGCTTTCCATTTGACCCTGGAGGAAATATTTTCATTTCATGTTATTTATTTATATTGTTTATCATGTTTTAATAAGTGAATAGCATAAGCAGTAGTCTACTTCCATTTTGTTGTGTTTGTCCTATTTTCCTATTTCCTCAAGTTAGTTGTATTTATTTATTAGTTTATTTTTATCCTTTCATTCTTTTTATTTTTATAGAAAAAAGAGGATTATCAAATCCAAAAAGAGTCTGTTTTACGTTCAAGAGAGTCATCAAGTCAAGTTGTTATGCTTCAAATTATCATTGTCATGTGAAATCCAATGAGTTATTTTGAATAGTAAGCTAGTCAACCCCTGTGACTCACTAAAAATATTGGTAATTTTTCCTATCAAGGCCAAATACCAATCCATACAATCCAAAACTTTTCATAGTATTGTGAGCCTATTCAAGGTAGTCTAAAACTATGTATTTTTGGCCTCAAAGGATAAGTTTTTGTCTTAAATGTCAAAATTAGAGTCAAAATTAATCAAATTAGTCAAAATATCCTTAAAAACATTCATATCGATGTATTTACCTTATTCATAAACTTTCATGCCTTGAAAAGGTCATTTGATGCAATTTAAAGCCTAAAAGGCCCTTTTTAAGCTCCCACGTGCCAATTTTGGCTCTAAAAGCATGTCAAAGGCAATTAATTTTTATTTTATCATGAAAAATACTATTATATATTATATAATATTCTATTTTTTGTGGTGGAATCTTTATTTATCAATAAAAATAAAAATAGAGCCATTGCATGCATTATTCTAAGGCAAAGTATGAAATTGTATAGCCATCTATATAAAAAAGGTCTGAATCAGGAGGAGGAAGGCATGGAAAGTATCCTATAGTAAATTTAAGGCAAAAATATTTAATATAGGCTCAAAATTATTCCCCTAAAAATAATTGGATTCTTTTCACATAGAGACAGACCTTTAGGTTTGTAGCTGGTATGGTTAGGAGAGAGAATATTAAGGTCTAAATTTTTTTCCAAAGAAAATAGACACAAAGTTTCATTCTAGAGTAAGTTGTTTTAAAAAAAATTCTCTCCCTCATGAATCATCTATTTGAATTTAGGGTATACATTTTTAGTCTTGCATCTAGAAAGGTAGTTTTATACACTTTATCCTCATTAGGGCATCATTTCAAGAAAATTCAAGCTTATAGGGATTCTCAAGGACATTTAATTCATTTACATGGTATCAATTAGAAAATATCACATGTGTTTTATTTCCAAAAAAATCTCAAGAAGATAAGAGAGTGGAATTTTGAAGTCTAGATGTTTATAAGGAGATTTTACAGTCAAGGAGAGAGAACACAACATCAAGTTTTCTTGAAATATTATTTGTAGGGTCTTCATCAATTTCACATCTCTTCCAATAAATATTATCAAGGATTCATGAAGTTTAATATTTTAATAAGTTCATCAATGGATCTAAATCATCTCTGATGAATCCCTTTTTAGTAAAAATTAAGGTTTCTTAGCATATTTTAATGAACTTAGCATAGCACTAGGTTTCGAATTAAGCTTGCTATCCTCCTCCAATGGCCCCTTAACTTGTACATAAGGTAGGTGATGGTATCATGATTATATTTTCCCTTAAATATAGTCTTTTAAATATTCATATGGTCCTCGTGTCACCCCATCTCACTCACCTTCACATACACTATTTTGCTCTATCATTATACTATGGTAAGACTTTTTTTCCAACTTCATTCAAGTGTCCTCATCCTCTATTCATTTCATCACCCCCTCCATTCATCTCCAATCCATCATCCAGCACATAAGGAAGAAATAAAAATTAAAAGGTCATCAATATCACCCAACATGTTATGCACATTGAAACTTAAACCTCTAACCAAGATAAGTTGACCTATAATAAGAGCACAATATAATCATGATTGTCATCAAGTAAAAAATCCAAACATATTGATAAGCTGTCTTCCTATGAAAAAATTGTCACATAAAGTATGAATAGGAGAGATACAATGATCAATTCAGGTTTTGAGCATTCCTTAAGGAAAATTTCCAAGTTCTATCCATACAATGGAATATATAGATAGTCATCATATGAGAAATAAGGGCATGGTCTTTGAAAGTTCTCATCATGATATGAGTGTGGGGTGAGGAGGAGTAGTCAATGTGAGGTTATCAATCCAATTAAGACCCATATCATGTCTTAAATACTTAAGGAACCATAAAAGGTAGTCAAGTTTATTCAAATCTACAACTACAAGCTTGTACATTAGTAGCCTATATTAGGTTAAGGTCTCAACCTCATCAAAAAGCTTGTCAATGGTTAAGGAGACTAAATTGACCACTAAAATGCATGGTTAGGTATGGAGGTGAAAAAACTCAATAGGATAGATATAATTAAAACATTTTAATCATTTAAGGTCTGAAAAGGAGAAAATAGAGACCTGCAACCACACTTGAGAGCACTACTATAGTTAAGAGGGTGGAATAGTTCTTGAAAATACCTAAAAGGCATAGAAAATTTCAATTAGGTCATTTGAGTTTGTTTTTAAATAATTTTAAAAGTTAAGAATGTGTACACCTCTTGTCACATTTTTAAATCTCCAAACATCTTCAATTCATGACTTAGTTTGTACACACACCTACAGGCCAAGGGTACAGTCAAGAATATCAAAGATAGTTTTATTTTCATATTGATGGAGATCTTCACTATGGAAGAAGACATGGTATTAAAAAGGAAATAAATTTAATTGATGGAGTTTTTTTAAGACAAAGGGATTCAAACCCTCATTACATTTAATTATATGAAAAATTAATCTACAATTGCTTAAGTAAATCTATAAATATGTTGATAGTTAAGACTTTGGAGGAATAAGGTATTGCCTTTATCAATGTGCATAGGGTTTATTATGATTTTATAGAGTTTTAAAATTTAATGAATATTTATTCAAGTCATAATATCTAAGCATATTTGAGAAAGGGTCAATCACCTAGAAAATGAGTACCTAAAGCTACTTAAGGGCACATACAGGGTTTCTCTCAATGTTGTTTAAGTCAAGTTGGTAGTATAATACTCTCTAAAATAGGTATCACGTTTAGTTTCATGTTAAATAAAGTTTATAAAGTGAAACATGATGACATAATCTCACATTGAGGATAATAAGGTGTTTTAAGGATAGTGCTATAGTCATACACCTCAAACTTACACATATAGCCATGCTTAGGGGTAGGACTATCTCAAAGTATCAAGGGGTTCAAGCAAAGTGACATAAAAGAGAGTATCATGTTCAAGTGAATCTTTCAATAAAATTAATTAATATATGAATTATATACAATCATTATGAAGGATATCTGAACCAATTCCCATTTCAAGTTTAACTCATACACTCACCTATAGCCATCATAGGGCTAAAGGCTTACCTACCAGCTTGTATACAAAGTTGAGAAGAAGAGTTATTGGGGAGTTTCATATCCATTTAAAGAATATTTTTCAAGATTATGGATGATATGAATTCATGACATCATTATGGGCCTTAAAAGGAATCAAACATAGTCAAAGTCAACTATGAAACACCTACAACCATATAAATGGTTTTATCTTCTCACAATGCTATATGAGCAATATACATTACAAGATGCCTTTAAAATAAAGGAGTGGATAGATGAATTATATAATCTTAAAATAAAATATAATTTTACATTTTTAATATACATTAAACCATTTAAACCACTAACATACTATTGAACATGAAGGTAAAATAGTTGTACAGATATGATAGTGTTTAAGGCCTAAAAGTTTGTTTGAATAGTCAATGTGCCAAGAAGGAGTATGGAAAGGGTTAAAAAAAATTTAATGGATATAAAAACACAAATTAATGATTTAATAACTACTAGACAACTCAACACCTTAAAATTACCACTTTAAGCATTGTTGGCATACAATCATGGTGAGTGTTCTTGAAGGAGTAAGGTCACACATAGGTAGTATGAGGTTGCAAGTTGAAAAATTAAAGGTGAAATAAATTAAATTATGATATTAATGATATATCCAAGGAATTTTAACCATGTTATATAACAAAAAAAATTAAAATGGAAGAAAACTCAGTCTTGAAACTAATTCAAGCAAGTTGTTCAAACTAGTTTCTAGTGAAAGGAACCTACAGGACAAAATATGCATCCAAATGGAATGAAATTTTGTGGAGTTTGTCCTTTTGAATTTATAAAACCATATAAAATATTTTTTATGTCATTTTACAAGTGGAAGTTCCCACTATTTTTACACAATCCCTTGTATGTCTATTCACAGTCACCATTGGAGCAGGCAGTGTTCTTGAGGTGCATACAAGTGTGGTATGGGGTTATAACTCAATTTTAGTGTTTTATAATAATTATATAATTATTTTAAATATTAAAAGAGCCATTAGAGAGTGATAACACTCAATTTTATATACAAACCATGCCCTTAAGGCCTAAAATAAGCAAGCAGGCCTATAGAACCAAAAGGTATTTTCAAACCCTCTAAGAAATATGACACCATGAAAATTTTATGATGATATTTTTTAGGTGAAATTATGATGTTTTAAATAATTAATAATAAATTGAAGATTCAACTTTAGTCCAAAGAGTAAATTCAAACTATGCAGGCTAAGACGCCTATTCAAGCCACTTGATCAAGTGCTCGTATTTTTCACCACAAGGAGAGTTAGGATAAAATATCTTATAATGATTTGAGGACACATATTCAATTATATTTCATTAAAAATTGAGGTTGATTGAGGGTATTTACTTTATGAACAATTGCTAAGAGCATAAGCATGTCTAGAATGCTTATAAACCCTACAAGAAAATTTCTTTACGTAGGTATATTTTCCTACATTTGCATGGGAACCCAATATTATTAGGTAAGTTGAGGGATTATATATATTAAAAATTCATGGCATGAATTTTGGATTTAGAGGTCTGTACTTTATGAACCATGTTAAGAAGGTTCAACTCCAAAATCCTCCCAAACCCTCATAAGGACTAGTTTTGAGAAAATTCAACTTTATTTCCATCAAAACCTCATAGATCAACATAAAAAATATTAAAATGAATTAAAATTAGAGTGGGTCCTAGAAATGGTAATTTTTTTTACATAATTTTATGGATTATGGAAAAAAATAGGTTTTTGAAATAAAAAACGCCTAATATGAGGTGCAAGGCAATTTACATGAAATCTAAACAATGGAGATAAAATATTGAGACTTGTTATTCATCCCCAAATATTCAGATGATAAAAAATATGCATATAATTTTCCTTATAAGCTCATACAAAACAACCACTTTGTAGGAAATTTAAGTAGAATTGATGTAGTCAACTAGTTTGACTGAGTTGCAATTGTTTCTTCATCAATAAGAGATTTTTCATGAGATGTAAGTTTTATTGAGGTATAATACCAACATTTTTATAGTTATTCAAGGTTATCATGTAGGTTCCAATGGTCTTCAATTACAAGGCTTAGGATTTTAGGCCTATTAGGTCTATTTGGTCAAACATTTGAGTTGAGAATGGCATTGAAAGTATGTGAAAGATTTCATATGAAGTTTTCATGCCACTTATCTACTCTTAAAATTTAGTTTACATGTACAACTCAATATACTAGTACCAACTCATGAAAATAAGGGATTAAGTGGGAGTTGACTAGTCTTAGGTACCAATGAGTCTAAGTTAACTAACTTTGAGTTAACTAATCTAAAGTGGCATATTATATGGTCTTTATGCAAGTAGAGGTCTTTAAAAAACTTTTAAATCACTTCAAGTGGATTTTTCATCAATATGCAGCATAACATGTTAGCATGAAAGAGTTTGAACAAGTTAAATGGACCCACCATCCCTTTCCAATACCAAAAATGATCTCATGCAAGATAAAGACACAAAATGATAAGTATTAAAGACTATTATTATTAAATTTGAAATTGAAATTTGATTTGAGTTGATATGAAGTTGACTTCCTCTTCTATCTTATACACCAATATCTTAGCTAATTATTTTATATCTTATATATATATATAATATTTCAGGCCATTTTTTAGGATCCTTCTCAAGGGCATGATTAAACTTTTTTAAGATTGATTTTCACATGTGGTAGTACTTTCTCCCTTAGTAGGTCTTGATCTCACCTAGTTACTAGTATACCATATTATACAGGTCATATATAGTGTTTGATGTCATTTGATTGAGATAATAGCATATATATTGACTATTTAGTGCCTTGAATTAGTCCTATTTGATCATTTCCCTCATGCTTTGACCATTGTATGAAACCTCTATATGAAATACTATTGCATAAGAGTCTTTTGGAGTTGTATATTCAATCATTGCATTATCTTATCAGTGTTTTTTGATCTCAAATTGAGTGGATGAACCGGTAATATAGGTGTATCACCAATAGTAGAATAGGATTTACCTTTCAATTTCCTTCTAACCCTTTTCATCCCAAAAAGTACAATAGTTTTTAGTAAGCATAACATAAGTGATACATCAGAGGAGCTATCCTCACAAATCTAGAAAGTTGATCTAAGATATAGGTGTCCCACACCTCAAATAATTTTAATGTTAGTCTAGGTGTGAAGGATATCCTAAGTAATCAACCTTTAATTAGGGTGATATCTAGGTTGATAATCAGATCCTAACTCTTGATAATGAAAGATATTAAGAATCATTATTTCCAATCAATAGTATTTAACATTCATTTGATAAATTTATCAATGTATGTGTTATCACTCAAATTTTTAACCTTGGAGAATTATTTCAAGCCTTATCCAAATTGAGTGGAACATGGTATTACCCTTAGGCCTATGGGTTACCTAAAATAAGGGTAAGCCTCTATATTAAAGGCTTAGCTCCCTAGATTTGTCTTGATTGCTCATCACCTATACTACTATCTCATTTTGATGAAAGGAAGAGAGACACATAAATTAAACCTATTATAATGAGGTGATGCACTAATTATAACCTGACCACTACCAACCAATTATAATTACACTTCAAACAAAATCCTAATTTGCACATGACACTAATCCAAATTTTCCTCTTGCATTTGTATTTCTTAATGAGGTTTGTGAAGATTAAGCTAAGAGGACTAAACAAAAGGTCATATGATAACACTATTGGAGAGATAGCTTATGAAACTCATGAAAAACTCATTATAACACTTCAAGAGACCTAAAAAATAAATTTGAAACTCAATATGAATGCAAACAAGGATAATAGGCCAAGGAAGTGAACATATTATTTAGCAAGATCAACTAGTCTAACATACACATTAAACAATCCATAGATAAGGTAAAATAGATTGTTTTTTATTTTTGAAAGGGTAAAAATGAGAAGGTTTTTTTTATACTTAGGTGGAGGATACTTTACAAAACCAAAGTTGCTCACTATATAACACAAGTGAGAGAGAAGAGAAGACGGACGTAGGAGAGAGAGATTAGACAAGTATCCATGTGAGTTAAAATTAAGATAAGAGTTAGGAAACTACATAAATAGGTTTAGGATTCCATGTTTAACTATTCTAAATATTATCTAGCTTTCTAAATGGCATAGTTGTTGAAGTGCTTGTTTAACACCTTGACTAGCTTCTTGAAATTGCCCTTTGTCTTGGCATGTTAAATGACAAGTGGCCTTCTTGATGGTTATATAATTTTATCCTACCTCTTGGATATAATAATAACACATCTCAACTAACCCCATTAGGTTATCTTTTACACATTATCTCTTTATCTTTCGAGGTGTTTGGAGGACTCTTCATCTCCTTAGGCCAACTTTGCATACAAGTGTCAAAACTTAAGTTTGTCTTATTCATCTTGTCAAAAATTTGTGTATGGCCTATTAAAATAATATCAAACCTAAAAAAATACATTTTTAGGTCTCAAACTATCCCCAGTAATTCATTCTCTACCAAAAGCCCCAATTAGGCCTCATTCCTTATAATCCCAAAATTATACAAACCTCCTTGTGTATAGATTTTTATTGATTATGGTGATAATATGAGGAAATATTATATGACCCATTATGTCCTTACAGATCCATGTTCAATTTTAGGATTATAAATTGAGTAAAATTCCATTTTCTTACTGCATGTCTCTTCTAACTAGGCCTCAATTAGGCCTCCCTGCTAAGAGACTAAAAAATGGATCTATAAGATCCCAAAACGTGTCAAACCCAAAATAAGAAATTAATTAACTTATAAAACCTCATAATTATTATCCATGCCAAATTTGGACATCTAAAAACTTGTAGGGGCCTATATTCTAGCAAAAATCAATCTTTTTAGGCCTAATCCATTTAATTTTATATAGTCATGTACCAACCAATAGCATGGGTGATGATCAAGGGAATATTGAAAAAAAAATGGTCATTTTGAAGTTTTTATAATCCATCAAAAGTAATATAATCTCATTTCTCTCTCATCAAGTCCTTATAGCTCACCTAGGCAATCTGAATGTGCTTCAAGTTCTTAAGGATGATTCATAAAGCCTAGGGCATGAATCCTCCTACCAACTCCACAAAATTGAAGTTCACTAGGGTGGATAACTTCTGATATGAGTGCAAGGTCCAATTAAAATTATCTAGACCATAACAAGTAATGAAAGATAGATGGCATTGAGTATTATATGAGGGCTAAGCAAAAATTATGGTCTATAGGTGATTTTATTGAGTTAGTTTTGATCTTAAATGACCTCAAAAAGTTATAAGACATATCCCTTGACCTATTTTAATATATTTATTATCACCTTTATTCATAAAAATTTATAACCATATCATTAGCTCAAGATTAGGGTTCTTGAACCAAGTTACTTATCATACCCTAGTTGATTATGTTTTTCATTCCTCTCACTATCACGGATCTAAGCTTTCATGGAGTGCTTGTCTATGTTTTTCACAATCTTCTCAAGGTTTTAAATATCTCAACTCACTCCACTTCACCACCTCTCTTGGTCTGACTATCCATGTAGGTTTGCCAACACAAATAAGCCTATGTAAGGGTTTGAACATGGCTATCAATCTATTTTTTTCACTTTAATCTTAATCAAGATGTTTTGATGGAATATTTTCATCATCATAAAATAATATTTAAAAATTATACTCTCTCATATCTCCCTACAATATCTTCAACCTTCTAAACAAGCACAGACTTCAAGACTGATCATGCTTGTGTTTTGCCTTGGCTAAGTGGGCAAAATTTGAGGGTTGTACTATCCTCAGGTGAGTTAGATAATTTTTGAGGCCCTATCATCATGATATTTATTTTTAAATTTTTCAATTACTCATTTTCCCAAAAACCTCTACAATCTTTCTAACCAAACATAGACCTCTTTAAAAGATAGACTTGTAATAGTATTTGTGTGTGACTAACTTATGACCCCTATTTGGTCTCTTTCCTATTAGTCACTTAGAACCTCTTTGATTTAAAATGGTTTGGGAACTTTGAGATCCTTTTTTAATTCAAAACATATATGCAAACCATTATCTCAAGATTTTGAAAATCCCTTTGTCACTTAAGCAGTCCTATAGCTAACAAACTGCTTATGTGTATGCAGAATTGGTCTTCCCACTTGATGTTTTAAGAACCTTATATAACACATTGAAACTCTCAAACTATTAATATTCCATTTATCAATTTAATAACTTCTCAAAACCTTGAAAACTTAGTCCGTTCATCAACCCACTATTGTTTAAGACAAACTTTCTCAACTAACTATAGGTGGTTGTTTGAGAGTTCTGAGTGAATTTAGGATCTTGGTCATTTTTATCATGTTTCCATTATGAATATTTATTTATATATTCTATTTTTAAAGTTATATTAATACCCATTTAGTGTATTGAATATCCAAACTCTATCCTCAGTACTATCCTAAGACCAATCCTTCAATAGGTGGTTGTAAGTGTCAATCAATTAGGTAGTTTGATTGTGTATATGGCCTTGAATTAGATATTTTAAAATAGTTCATGAAAATATAGTCTTAAACATTCATCAATAGTTAATTTTCACTACCTTGATACTTCCAAACCTCATCAATATCATTGTTAAGGTAAATTCTCTAAACTAGTTGTCTTTAAGTGATTATTTAGAAGGTCTGATTATGTAGTCTTGAATTAGCCCTTTCTCACTACACCATGATCTCCTATAGTGGTCATTAATTTTCATACATATATTATAATTTAATTAAAAACTCAATAGATAATTCTAAAATCACATTATTAGACCTCATGATTATTCACACACATACAATCCTATAGGTGGTTGTGTCACTAAGTTATTAGCTTAGTCTTCAACTCTTTGACTTCAAATGATTTGTAATATTTCAATTATATAATGACCTAAAATTTAAACCACCACAATTTTTCATGCTTATATAACTTATTCATAACATTGACAATATTATATTTACCTTGGAATTGTAGACCTACATGTCTGTAAGTGATGAAGACTGCAACACTATGTTGAAATGTTTAAAAAGTGTAAATATGATTGTTATGAACTAAAATACCATTTTTTATATTAATAAAAATATTATAATATAAAAACATAACCTTAATTTATTTTTAAATTCATATTCAAACACTCAAATTACCATGTTATGTAAGCACATAGACATAATCCATAAGGTACATGGAAATGTGACCATTTGGAACTTGTACGGGATAATAAACCAATAAAAAGGTAATTTATAGATTTATGGGAGATTATAGGATAATTAATTAACATTTATATGCATTTTACCACCTAAATAACTTTTGGAATATAGAAAAATAGTAGTCACTTACAAACTATGCATAAGAGAGATTTTATTGCCAAAGGACCACTCACATGTGCCACCATGATGAATGAGCATATGTGATGAATTTATATACATATTGTAACTCACTCAAAATAGTTTCATACATTCATAAGATCACACTTTACACTGAAATTTC
The DNA here is from genome assembly GCA_037957365.1 of Torreya grandis. Classification (NCBI taxonomy): domain Eukaryota; kingdom Viridiplantae; phylum Streptophyta; class Pinopsida; order Cupressales; family Taxaceae; genus Torreya; species Torreya grandis. The sequence goes on from JARHVA010008414.1 coordinate 480,598, forward strand.
ACCAAACTCAACCTATGGGGATTTAAGCCTTCAAAAAGTAGTCTGGATCCTTAGTGATTGTTCATAAAGATAAAGACACAAATCCAATGAAAAATTATATAAATTATAAGCCCATAGTGATCCTAAACATTGGACAAAATATTATCTCCCAACTCAACCTGTATAACTTGTACCATTTGATTAAATTTGGCCTTCATTATCTTGTGAATGGAGTGATGAAAGAGAGAGGTAGTTTTTTGAAAATTTTAGACTTAAAACTTATTACAATTTTTGTTTATAACATTTTTAATTCAAATGACACTCTGAAACTCTTTTCACTTGTAAGTGGCTTCCAAAACTCCATACAACTTCCTTAACTCCTTAAGATGGTGTTGAAACACAAGAATCTAATCTTTTTTTGACATGATAACATGTTTGGCTGTTGTGTAACTGATACAAGGTATTATTATGTTATGTGGTATGCATTTTTCACTTATTTAACTTTTATATACACTTGAGTTATCCAAAAATCACATTTTCTTGTACTTTCACCACCTTAAAGTTTGTAAATGAACCTTATACATTCCAAAACATAATGAAATGCTATGATAATATGTTTAAGACATAAAATGACCTTAATAAACCCTTAATAACATATGGAACAACTTTACCATACCTTATCTCTCCATAACATGCCTAGACCACTATATGACCAAAACATGACATTACCTTAACTTTTCCAACTAACCTTAAATTATGATAATAAGGTTTTAAGAAGACTTATAGGTACCATATAAGTCATGAAAATACTATGAAAATTTTATGGATGGGGTGACCAATTATAACTTGGAGTCAAAATTTGGTCAACATTCTTGGTAATTCATAAGGGTAACATGCTTACAATGTTAATAAGACCAGTAACCTTACATGTCCATTGGGTAATAGAGTCTCTTACACTCAATTTCAGACTTAAAAAAACTTTGACCATGACACAAAAAAATGATTTGACCTTCAAAACACATAAAACAAATAATAACAAGACACAAAGCAAGAACAAGGCACACACATGTGCTATAAAGTACTTAGGAAACACCATAATAACATACACAAACTTAAACTATATACAACTAGCCTAAAAATAAATTATTCCTCCTAGGTCAAAGGGGAAGCTTTCACTATATTTTACTCCATTAAATGAAGGAGGGAATGAAACAAGTTATCTCTCGATCCTTAATATTGATGTCTTCAACTCCTTTATGCTTTCCAATCTTCTTGGCTTAAATTCAAATGAGGTGATGACAATTGAAAACATATTCCTATGAAGGTGAATTCATCTTGTGACTCAAAAATATTCTCATAATTTTCTTCAACTACAACTTTGTTCAATGATGTTTCATCTAAGCATTGTCCTTTGTCCTTCATGTCATCTTGAATGGTATTAGAATTTTAAGCAGTTGTTGTAATCTCATCAAGATCTTTAAGGAGCTTTGCATACTCAATTCAATCTTCATCATTTTCATCAATGAAGACATCTTGTACAATCTCATTATGAACATCATCTTCCACCTTGAAAAGGCCTTCAATCTCTCAAAGGAGTTTAATATGTTATTAATCATCCTTGTTTTCTTTCTCTTCAAGAACCATAACTTAATCAACTTAATCTTCTTGGCCATTTTATACTTTTTAAACTTTAACTTGTTCACTTATAGAGTCTTCAACTTCAATACTAGCTATAAATTCATCAAGTTTGGATGACATAGGATCTTATTTTTGAAACACATCATCAAAATACAAGGCATCTTTAAGAGTCTCTTCAAACTAACTAGTAGGAGGTGACAGCTTTTGAAAGGCCTCAAACTCATCACAAATTTCATTTAATTTCTACCATAAGTCACCTTTGTTTATGGAGTCATCATCAGCTTCAACCTATATAGGTTTTTAAAAACTAATCTCTTGATCATTTTCATGAGTCTCAACCAACTCAACCAACACAATCACCTTCTCTCCCAAGTCTTGATTAACCTCTTCATGAACAAATAAAACTTTATATAGATCATCTTTTTCTCCACTCAATAATATTGATTTGTGTTTATCTTAAATAAATGTGGTACTTATAGTTAACTCTTCATCATAGGCACTTGAGTCATCTTCTATATCAGATACAACTTTATCTTGATCTTATTCACTTATCTCCCATAGGATGAGTTCTTCTTCAATAAGGGATGTGGTGGGAAAATTATGGATAGGTTCATGGGTTAGAGTGAGAGTATGAGGTGTGGTGGATGGATCATGAATGGACTTTTGAATTGATTTTTCTTGAATGAACTCAAATTTTTGGGATAATAACAAGTTAGGTTTGGAAATGGAAGAGATATATTCTTCAATAATAATTTCATTTTCCTCATACCCTTATTGAGTCTCTTTAATAGATACAAATTGATATTCTACCTCTTGAATTCCTGACCTCTCTAATCTATTTATTCACCATTGGATACATTTTATTTCCAAGTACAACTCATCATTGATATCATATTAATTTTCCTCTTCAACTAACCTCCACATACTCATCAAATTTTAGACTAAATCTCTCAACCACTTTATGATATGAATAGGGATCACATAAAGATCTTCATCTCATGTTCTCATCTCCTCTTTTGAATCTATCACACTTGGAATGAGTGCCAACAAGGATGTGTCTTGAGATGGAATTAAATTAAGAAAATTAGGGGAGGAGTATGACTATTATAAATCATGGTGAGGTTGATATGAATCATAGTGCTAGTAGGAGTCATAATTAGGATGATAGGGAGGCACTTCTTGATACTCTTATTGATAGAGTTTCTAAACAACATCATGATCATATAGAGGGGGAATAAGATAACCATAGGAATACAATGAATCATAAGGAGGGTAAAAATCCTGATAGGGCTATTGAGGCACATAGTTGGGGTCATGACAAGGTTGATAAGGAGGTGTATAGTAGAAATTATCATCATACCTAGCCATTCTAAGTTCATGAATCAAAATAGAACATAATATATTATTAAATTATTTTCACAATAAAGACCTAAACTTCTAGAACTATTTGATTACTTTTGGAGTCACTACTAGTGCTTGTTGAATGCCTCCAAAGGCTAATAGGTAGAAGAACACACCAAGAATTCTTCCATTCTTTTGGACCTTAGTCCCACCAGGCATGCCAAATAATTTATCACTCATTTTTTCACCCTTGGAAAGGTAGTTCAAGACTTATCCAAATTGATTGTAACATGGGATCACCTATAGGCCTATTGGTTGCCTATATTAGGGTTAAACCTATAGATTGAAGGGCTAGATCACTAGATTTGTCTTGATTTCTCATCACCTATGATACTAGCTCATTTAGATGAAAATGGAGATAGAAAACATAAATTAAACATATCCTAATGAGTTTATGCACCAATTTTAACCTGACCACTACTAACCAATTTTAGTTACACTTCAAATAAAATCCTAATCTGTAAATGACACTAATCCAAATCTACCTCTTTCATTAGTATTTATCAAGGATATTTTTGAAGAAAGATTAAGTTATGAGGACTAAAAAAGGTCATAATATGAAACTATTAGAGATAAAACTCACTAAACTCATGAAAAATTCATTAGAACACTTCAAGAGACCTACAAAAGACTTTCAAAACTAAATATGAATGCAAACAAGGACAACATGCCAAGGAAATGAACCTATCACTTGGCAAGATCGACTGGTATAACATACACATTAAATAGTCCATGGATAAGGTAAACCAAATTTTTATTTATTTCTCAAAGTTTAAAAATGAGTAGGGCTTCACCATATGCAGGTGGAGGATACTTTATAAAGACAAAGTGGCTTAATATATAACATAAGTGAAAGAGAAGAGAAGAAGGGCATAGGAGAGATAGAATAGACAAGTGTCTATGTGAGTTAAAAATAAGAGATGAGTTATTTAAATACCTAAAAAATCCATTATTCCATGTGTAACTTCTCTAAATATTGTCTAACTCTACAAGTGGCATAGGATTAGAAGTGTTTGCTTGGTACCTTGACTAGCTTCTTGAAACTACCCTTTGCCTTGGCATGTTGAAGGATAAGTGGCATTTTTTAATGGTTATATTAGTTTATCCTACCTATTATATATTATAATTACACCTCTCAACTAAACCCATTAGGTTATCTTTAACACATCATCTCTTTCTCTCGCAAGGTGTCTAGAGGACTCTTCATCTGTTTAGGCCAACTTTTCATACAAGTGTCAAATCTTGGATTTTTCTTCTTCACCTCATACAAAATTCATGTATATATTATACTATTAAACTCATATTATACATGAAAAAATCCATTTTGAGGTCTCAATATATCCCCAATAATTTGTTCTCTACAAAAATCCCCAATTAGGCCTCATTCTTTGTATCCCTAAAATCATACAAACCTCCTTTTATAGAGACTTTTATAGATTATGGTGAGAATATTAGGGAATATTATAGGACCCATTATGGTATTATATCTCCATGTTCAATTTTAGGATCATAAATTGAGTAAAATTATATTTTCTTATTATTTCTCTCTCTTAAATAGGCCTCAATTAGGAATCCCTACCAAGAGAATGAAAAATGACTCTACAATACACCCACATGTTCCAAAATCAAAATAATCATGTTATTAACTTATACAACCTCCTCCTTATTATCCATGACAAATTTGGAGATCTAATAATTTGTACAAACCTATCTTCTACTAAAAATTAGTCTTTTTAGGCCTAATCCATTTAGGTTTGTACAATCATGTACAAACCAATGGAATGGGATGATGATAAAGGGAATGATGAAAATTTTATGGGTAATTTTGAATTTTTTATAATCAATAAATATGCATATAATCTCATTTCTCTCTCATTGAGTCCTTATATCTCTCATAGGAAGTTTGAAAGTGCTTTGATTTCTTAAGGATGATTTATAAATCCTAGGGCATGAATCCCCTTACCAATTCCACAAAATGTAATTTCACCAGGGTGGATAACTTATCCTAGGAGACCAAGGTCCCATGAAACTTCTCTAGACTATACCAAGCAATGAAAGATAGACTCTTAGCTAGGAGTGAGAATTCTATGAGGGTTGAGTAGGATTGAGATCTGTAGGTGATTTTATTGAGTTGTTTTTATCTCCATTGACCTCAAAAAGGTCTAAGACATCTCCCTTAACCTCTTTAAATATATTTATTTTCACTTTTCTTCATCAAACTTTTTAACCAGCTCATTAGCTCAAGCCTATGGTTCTTGAACTAAGTTGCATATCATACCCTATTTGACTATGTTTTTCATTATTCTCACTATTAAGGGTATAATATATCATGGAGTTCTTGTATATATATTTTAACCATATTATAAATGTTTTAAATATATCCACTCACTCCACTTAACCACCTCGCTTGGTCTGACTATCTATGTGGGTCTGCTAACACAAATAGACCTGCGTAGGGGTCTAAACAAGGCTATCAATTTGTTTGTTGCACTTTAAGATTGAGCCTAAGGTTTTGATGGAATATGATCATCATCATAAAATAATATTCAAACATTATACTCTCTTATATCTCCCTATATTATCTTCAACCTTTCAAACAAGCATAGACTTCAAGAGTGATCAGGTTTGAGTTTTTCCTTGGCCAAGTAGGTAAAATTTGAGTGTTCTACTATGATTAGGTGAGTCAATTTTTTTTTTGAGGCTCTATAATCATGATTATATTTATTTTAAAATGTTTCACCTCCCTTTCATGTTCCCATATACCTCTATAGTCGTTTTAACCAAACATAGACCTCTTCAAAAGATAGCCCCTATAATAAGGACTATGTGTGACTAGCTTATGACCTCTGTTTGGTAGTTTTCCTATTAGTCACTCAAAACCTCTTTGATGTCAAATGGTTTTGGAAATATGATCTCCTTAATATCCTTAAAAACATACATACAAACCACTATCTCAATATTTTGAAAAGCCCTTTATCATTTAAGCAATCCTACAGGTAACCAACTACCTATGTGTATACATTTAGAATTGGTCTACCCACTTGATGTTTTAGGAAACCTATTTGAAACATTAAAACTATAAAACTCTTAATATGCCATTTATTAGCTTAATACCTTCTCAAAACCTTAAAACTAATGTACTTTCATTAACCCACTATTGTTCAAGACAAACTTTCTCAACTAATTGTAGGTGGTTTTTTTAGAGTTCTGAGTACATTTAGGATCTTGGTCATATTGATCATGTTTCCTTTATGAATATTTAGTAATATATTCCATTTTTAATTTATTTTAATACCAAAATTTTAAATCCATCCTCAGTACTTTCTTAAGACTAATCCTTTAATAAGTGGTTGTAGGTGTCAATTAGGCAATTTGATTGTGTATATGGCCTTGAATTAGATCTTTTCAAATAGGTCATGAAATTTTAGTGTTAAACCTTCATGAATATTTCATTATCACTACCCTAAATACTTTCAAACCTCATCAATATCATTATCAAGGTAGATTCTCCCAACTAGTTGGTTGTAAGTGACTATTTAGAAGGTTTAACTGTGTAGTCTTGATTAGGCCTTTCTCACTACACCATGGTATCCTACAGTGATTAGTAATTTTAATATATCTCTTCTAATTTCATTAAAATCTCCATATATCATTCTCAAATCACATTACCATACCTCACCATTATTCACGCACATATAGTCCTATAGGTGACTGTCACTAGGTTATTAGCTTAATCTTAAATTCTTTAAATTCAAATGATTTGGAATATTTAAATTATATAATGACCTAAAATTTAACCACCATAATTTTTCATGTGTATATAATTACTCCAAAAATTGACAATATTATATTCACCTTAGAATTATAGACCTACAATTCTATAAGTGATGAGGACTACAACACTATGTAAAAATGTTTGAAAAGTGTGAATGTGATTATTATGAACTAAAATAACATTTTTTATATGCATCAAAATATTATACCAAGAAAACATGACATCAATTTATTTATAAATGCATATTCAAACACTCAAATCACCATGTTATGCAAGCACATAAACACAGTCCATAAGGTGCATAGAAATGTGACCATTTGGAACTTGTATAGAATGCTTGAATAATCAAAAGGAGATTTATGGATTTAGGGGAGATTATAGGAAAATTAAGGAACACTTATATATATTTAGTAACATTAAAAACTTATGTAATACATAAAATTCACAGTCACTTGTAAACTATGTACAAGAGAGAATTTTATTGCCAAAGGACCATCCAAATGTGTCACCATTATTAATGAATGGGTCCGATGCATATAAATAAATTTTAAAAATAACTCCAAGTGGTTTCATTCATCCATGATCTCACACTTTGAACTGTAATTACACCAAACTCAGCCTATGGGGATATAAGCCTTCAAAAAGTAGTATAGTTCCTTAGCAATTATTCATAAATCTAAGGACACAAATCTAACTACCAATGATAAAAAGTACAATCCCATAGGGTTAAAAAAAATATCCAAAATATTATCCCCCAACTAAACCTATATGGGATATACCATCTAATTGAATTTGTCTTTCACTAGCTTATTAATGGAACTATGGAAGAGAGGTAGTTTTCTGCAATTGTGAGACTTAAAACTTATTACAATGCTTATTTATGACTTTTGTAAGCTCAAAAGACACTATAAAATTCTTTTCACTTGCAAGTGAATTCCAAAATACTGCACAACTTCCTTAACTCATCAAGATGGAATTGAAACCCAAGAATATAACATTGTTATGCCATGTTTAAAAGGTGTGAAAGTTGTGTAACTGATATAAGGTCTTTTTTAAGGTGTGTGGTAGGGATTTTTCACTTAAAAAACTTTGACATACACTTTATTTATCCATAATTCATATTTCCATGTATTTTCACCACCTTAAAGTTTTCAAAATGAACCTTAGATGTTACAAAACATCATGAAATGTTATGATAATATGTTTAAGACATACAACTATCTTAATAAACCCCTAATCACCTATGACACAACTTGACCATACCTTATCTCTTTATGACATGCCTAGGCCACTGTATGACCAAAATATGACATTACCTTAACTTCTAGGGACCATATAAGGCATGAAAATACTATGACAAATTTGCATTTTTAGGGGGTGACCAATTTTGACTTAGAGTCAAAATTTGGTCAACAATATGTATACACTTCTATAACATTGATAGCACACTATTAATTAAAATCCTATACCTATCTTACTTATCAACATTTTACTCAAAATTAATAGAAACCTTTAAATGAAAATTTTCATCCATAAAATAGTAACAACACTTGCATAACATGCTTTATCCACATCACAAAACTTATTTCATTTCTTGATTCTATTTACAAACATTCGAACATAGAATTTACAAAAAGGCATAATTATCATTTCTTGATGTTTTTCTCTTCCTTCCTCCTCTATACTTATCTATCCTCCTCATCCTTTTACCATTCTCTCTATATTTTATTATCTCTTATAGAATGCCTATAATCTCACATCATAATTCTTTTATTTCATAACTACCTCTAAGAGGCCAAATGTACGTAGGAGGCTATTACAATATATTCTTGAATTATCTTTTTACCTAGGCTTACATACATATTTATGTTTTTTTGCATTGGTCTCACACTCTTAAGTGAATTATGGAGGTACTCTTACCATTCCTAACCTAATTCCCATACTAAAACATCATAAATCTTTTCTTTACCCCCTAGACATTCTAGACAACTTACCAAATTCCAAATATTGAGAAAAAGCATATTTTGGTGGGAAAATATCTATAAGCTAAGATAAATCACTAAAAACACTTTCATGGATTAAATAAGATTTTTTAGGGACTAAAATATATCTCACACCCTATAAATTACTAAGACCCATATTGACATGATACGATTCCATGACATTCATTGATGTTCCTACATCGTACTCCCCTAAGGGAAGTGAAATTGACGTCCATTTGAAATAGTAACTTGTCTTTCTTTATTAATTATAATTGATCTTATTTTATCCTTTGATCTCTCTCTATTATTTTAATTTCATCTATGCTTCTCTCCCCAGCTTCTCGTTTTTTTTCTTTCTTCATTTATTTAGCTATCTTTTCAATCATCTTCTCGCCTAAGATAGTATAAAACATTATAACTCATTTATCTCTATTTCATCTTCTAGGTCATCTATCTCTAATTTATCTTCTTTACAAGTTTGATTCCAAGATCTCTCTCTCTCTCTCTCTCTCCTCTCTCTCTCTCTCTCTCTCCTCCTCTCTCTCTCTCCTCTCTCTCTCTCTCTCCTCTCTCTCTCTCTCTCCTCTCTCTCTCTCGCTCTCTCTCTTCTCGTCCTCTCTCTTCTCTCCTCTCTCTCTCTCTCTCTCTCTCTCTCTCTCTCTCTCTCTCTCCTCTCTCTCTCTCTCTCTCTCTCTCTCTCTCTCTCTCTCTCTCTCTCTCTCTCTCTCTCTCTCTCTCTCTCTCTCTCCTCTCTCTCTCTCTCTCTCTCTTCTCTCTCTCTCTCTCTCTCTTCTCTCTCTCCTCTCTCTCTCTCTCTCTCTCTCTCTCTCTCTCTCTCTCTCTCGTGCTAATTAATTCATACTTATAATATCTTTGACTAAGTCTTCTTACACTTTTCCATATCTAGATAGGATTTTTATTGTGTGTCTTCATATCAACTCTTTAATCACATCGTGACTTAATAGTCTTCATTATATTAGGTTTACATTGATTGAATACCTCTTAAATACTTGTTTCATTCTTCTCTTCATGCTTATGTTCAATAAACACAACAACAATCTTCATACCTTGATCTTGTTTCACTAGCTTGTCCTCTTGCTTGCCTCCTTGATGGATTTTTAGACCAAATTTTGGGAAAAGGCCACCCTCTCCTTTCTCTTTCAATGTTTTTATGATCTCCCTAATTATTCATAAGAAACACACTCGTTCCCTTCATTTACTTTCTTTTTTTAGAACCTCTTGCACCTTCTCTAGATGATTATAAGGCACTTATCAAAAGTTTACTTATGTGTTTATTATAGGCTTATTTTCACCTTTGGAGAATGTTTTTTAGGCTCTCTCCAACTAAGATACTTAATGGGGAAAAACCTCAGGCTATGGGTTATCCTATAATTGGGTTGAACCCTCTAGAGATGTCAGCTCCTCTTCATGGATCACCTAAACTAATGATTCTACTAAGAAAAGGGGTTTAGAAAGAGGGAATAAGGATAATACAAAAGATAAAAAAGGCGGATGCAACCAAATTTAAATGAGAATCACAAATTATTGAACCCACACTAGATCAGAATAAGACAATAATAGCTCACACAATCTCACAATCTAGTTAATTATTAAGTATTTCATAAACTAGGTTCAAGAAGCAATGAAATGAAAGCAAAGAGGAGTTCTAAGACTCACATTGAGTTTACATTAATGATAGAAAGAACATGAGTTAAAACCTAAAATTACTTTTAAAATACCTGAAATAGACAAGAAAGGATGATAATGGACATGGAATATTCTCCTTCATAATGCCATCATGCACAAGATTTACTAAACATAGTTCAAAGGAAAGAGATAGGTAAAAAAAAAGTCTTTTTTATTGCATCAAGAGGTAGTTCTTATAAATTTTTATAGGGTCTAGCCTTATCAAATGAGAGTCTCCTTTATTCTCAAAAACCTCTAACTAAGATATAAAAATTGATAACCCTTTACAAAAGTGAAATAATGAGAGATATAGGGGAGAGGTAGCAGAGTGATGGGGAACACACAATCAAAGATCCATAAATGAGATGCCACAATTATTTAAGTAATGCTCAACCACACTTTATCAAATAAGACTAATAAATCATAGATAGATCAAATTTAACTTGTATTAATAGCCTTTTAATCTTCCATTGGTTGATAAATACACTAGAGGATAAGAAAGTGTTTAGGATGATGAGTCATGATCTTGCTATGAAGTAATAAATCCTTAGAGACCTTAAAATCTATCAAATACTCCAACTACTTTCTCTAACCACAAAATCTCCATCTTGAGACTCTACACCATTTTCCACTTGACTTACTCATAAGGATAAAATACTCTATCTTTAAACTTGATAGGGGCCATAACCATGTCTTCTTTGAGTGGCTATAGTTACCTGCTTATCAAAACTATGACTATGTCAATGGATGAGACATTTATCCATAATTACATATCTTCCCCCATTTAAATATCTAAGTATAGGTATTATATTAGATTTATAACCAATCTCATTATTGGTTTTCCTATAGTTATCATGTCGATGAAAAACCTGTAGGCTAAACAAGTCATTGCACATGAGGATTTTCCTTCTAAAAGAGTAACAAACACAACCATGGAGTAATCTACAACTTTTAGAGAATAGGGTCGATAGGTTCAAAATAATTGACCATAGGTCATGTATAATATTTTATGGTGATTTAACTTTATCAATGATAACCTTGACCATATAATTGTGTCTCATATTTAATGGTGCTTGCCTAAACTTTAATGGTGGCATATACCCTTTGAAATACTTGCCCTAGTTTGACCTAGGTTATATTTTTTTTCCATTTGAAGTCTCCTACGTTAAAATTTTAATATCATCCATTGATATTTATTTTGTGTTCCAAAATTGTCTCATTTTTCAGCTCCTCATTCATTATATGGACCCTATAGTCAGTTTCATCTAGTTCTTGTGTTTGCACCATGTGGTGGCCTAGTGTTCATCCTCAATAACATTAACCCTTTGACCTTATATGAACCATAAATATCATCTTGCATGATATACACATAATATTGATTTTCATGGTAGTTACCATGTTCATGACACTTAGAATCTCCTTATTCATTCTTAGGATTCACTAACATGTTGACCTCTCACTCATCATCAATCTGCTTTTATATGCTAAAACGTGCTTTATTGATTTATCTAGACCCATAGAATTTGTTGATCATCATGAATCATTAGATATTAATTGTTATATCTAAAATATAGAACTTATCATCTCTACTTTCATCTTTAGGAACATTTAAAGCTAAATGGTTACTTATTACAACTTTAACTTGATGTCCTTATGCACGTCCTACTCTACTAGTTCAACTTTGAATGATTATATCTTGAGATATAAAACTCATCAAGATATAAAATTTGTAGAGGATGTTTATGCGACCAAAAAACATAATTTCCATGCATTCCTTTGATTTTTTTTGACTTCTTAATTTTATTTATCAAATGTGCAACCAAACTGACCTATTTGTTCTACATGACGTGTTATGATGGTCTGGCTCTTTTAGACTTGTTCTTGTTATCTTTTGATCTATAAAACTTTGAAGAACCTTTGATGCTTTATGATATCCCACTCCATACACCTTGAATTCCATGAACACCATGAAAATTTATTGATTATTTCTCTTTCAATCTAGACCTATTCAAGACTTGCCTCCTCAGAGATCAATAATTAAACTTTAAGATTGCTTAAAGTGTTTTTTAAAATCTTACAAGTGATAATTGATATTATTATCAATCATGGATAATCCACTCAATTAGGAAAATCTATCTAGCTTATCACTGCATACTAAGACTTCTAGAAACTGATTCATCTAGGGAAAATTTCTTATGTAGACCAAAATTGGCCAACATTTCTGTGACATCCTAGGATTACATGCCTGCTATATAAAGACTAGTAGCCTTAGTTTGATTCAATGGGTACACAAAGTCATGAAATTTACCAAATAAACTATTTTTAAAAATGATACAAGGTTACCCCTGATTAAAACCTCCTCTTGAAACAATAAGGACCAAAAGGAAACCAAATTAAAAAATGTGCCTATTGATGTGGATTTGATGCCACCACCATAGCCATAATGAGGTAGCCTCTAACATTTTAGGATTTTCAGTGGAGGCAAAACCCACACCAAGGCATAAGGTTTAGGTATGCAGTCTTTGACAACATACTGATGGAATAGTTGTTAGGGTATGAAGGTTATTAACAAGTTTTTGGATGGAGGTGTGGCTTTATAATATGGGTGAATTCTTATGTGAGCTAGATAGGTTACCTGGCTTCTAATCTAGAGTGGTAGACATTTGTAACAAAACACAAAAATGAGGTAAGGTAAGGAAAAATAAATCTCTATGGGTCTCAAGAATTACTTCCCTAGTTGGTTTCAAGATAGACATATATTTTCGTAAAACCAGTGCCTATTGCTAGCAACAATTGCATACATGAAAATATACATAACTAGGAATTCTAGGGGAATAAATACGTAGGAAGTATACAAAATTTAGATAAATTTTTCTCTTATCTAGGTAGCTATTGCATACCCTTCAATCAAGACATTACGGCTCAAGCTAATGAATTATCTAAGGTAGTTGTAGAACACACTCATAAAACACCATACACATCCATAAATATGATTCAATCTAACTTGACTATTTTAATCAATACTTTTGTTAATCTTTAATAGCTATTTCATATCTAGGATTAACATATATTTAAATAGATCAAGAATATATTTTTAGATTTAGAACACTAAATATTATAGAAATAAAAAACCCATAGAAATAATAACTAATAACACAATAGTGAAAAGAAAATACTCAGACACTTCATTTGATGACCAAAATGGCTTGTTGCTTTGTATTCCATATTTTTTTGAAAAAAATTAAGTTGGGTGATATAATTATATTAATAGATATTGGGGAAGGGGTTACCTCATCCTTCAAGTCTATGCATGATTGTTACATGTGGCAGGTTAGAACGTGTAGTTTTAACTATGGTCTAAAAACCATTTAAGAAAAAAAGTTATATATAGACAAATCAACTTTACAAAAGCATGCAATGTGTGTAAAATACAAAGTCAATTTTATAATGATTTGTCTATTTACAAGGAAAATTTT